>JASAMZ010010876.1:0-16922 GCA_030248115.1 Linhomoeus sp. GSCO2_2
TGTCTGTTTGTGTGTCCGTGTGTGTGTGTGT
Source organism: Linhomoeus sp. GSCO2_2 (assembly GCA_030248115.1). Taxonomy (NCBI): domain Eukaryota; kingdom Metazoa; phylum Nematoda; class Chromadorea; order Monhysterida; family Linhomoeidae; genus Linhomoeus; species Linhomoeus sp. GSCO2_2. The sequence goes on from JASAMZ010010876.1 coordinate 32, forward strand.
GTCCGGAACAACTAGACATGACGGTTAGTGCCACCCGATGGAGTCGAATGCGCTGAGTAACGTGCCGTTGTCCGTTTCTGTTGCTAATTTCCCTATTTCGAGATATTTATAATTAAAATACGAAAATGTCAAAAATGACACTTTTATTTACAAGTCGTAGCGGCAAAGTTTTTGCTGAAATGGAAAGGGCACAAGACGCGATGAATTTGTGACATAGTTTCGGATTTTGGAATTTACCAAATTAGGGATATTTTCAAGGTTTTTGTCAAAATTCCCAAATTTTGACAAATTCAAACAGCTTATATTTCAAAACTTCTTTGCACCGATGTATCGAGCATAGTCTGCCAAGTATTTGGCAAATAGTTTCAGCGAATATAATTAACGAAATTTAGGATATTTTTAAGGATTTTGTTAAAATCCTCAAATTTCGGCAATTTCAAACAGCTTAAATTTCAAAATTTCTTTTCACGGATGTGTCGAGCATAGTCTGCCAAGTATTTATCAAATATTTTCAGATTTTATAATTCACAAAACTAGGTATATTTTCAAGGTTTTTGCCAAAATTTCCAAATTTCGACAAATTCAAACAGCTTATATTTCAAAACTTCTTTGCACCGATGTTTCGAGCATAGTCTGCCAAGCATTTAGCTAATAAATTCAGCGCATATAATTAACGAAATGTAGGATATTTTTAAGGATATTGTTAAAATCCCCAAATTTCGACAATTTCAAACAGCTTAAATTTCAAAATTTCTTTTCACGGATGTGTCGAGCATAGTCTGCCAAGTATTTAGCAAATAGTTTCGAATTTTATAATTAACGAAATTAGGGATATTTTCAAGGGTATTGCCAAAATTCCCAAATTTCGACAATTTCAAGCGGCTTAAATTTCAAATATTCTTTACATGGTTGTGTCGGGCATAGTCTACCAAGTATTTAGCAAATAGTTTCAGATTTTATAATTAACAAATTTAGGTATATTTTCAAGGTTTTTGTCAAAATTGTCAAATATACACAATTTCAAACGGCTTCAATTTCAAAATTTCTTCACATGGTTGTGCCGGGCGTAATCTGCCAACTAGTTAGCAAATAGTTTCAGATTTTGTAATTAACGAAATTAGGGATATTTTCAAGGGTTTTGATAAAATTCCCAAATTTCGACAATTTCAAATAGCTTAAATTTCAAAATGTCTTGGCATGGTTGTGTCGGGTATTGTCCGCCAAATAGTTCTAGATTTCATAATTAACGAATTTTGCAACGGTGCCATAACCGTCCGCATTTTTTTCGCTCGGCCTCAGCCGAGCGAACCCTATCAAGAGCTCGGCGTGCGTACGTGCGTACGTACGTGCGTACGTACGTGCGTACGTGCGTGCGTCACGCTCGCTTCGGGCTTAATAACTCGCTCGTCCGACGTCGTAGGGTGGAGTTTGAGACATCGTCGAGTAGCCTGCGGACTCCTCTCGCCGTCTGAGTGGTCGAAACTGAAATAAGTCTTCAAACTCGCGCGCTACAGTATCCCAAAGTGGGGTCCATTTTAAGACAAAAGTTGACCGAAGCTAGTCAAATCGCATATCAAAGTGAAGCGCTCGAGCTCCTCAGCACGAATCCGACAACAAAAAGTTTCAAAAGTTTAAACAGAGAGCTACAGTAACCAAAACGCGTCGAAAACTGGAAACGACACGCTTGCTTCGGGCTTAATAACTCGCTTGTCTGACGTCGCTGGGTTGAGGTCGACACATCGATGGGTAGCCCTCGGACTACTCTCGCCATCTGAGTGCTCAAAACTGAAATAAGTTTTCAAACTCGCGCGCTACAGTATCCCAAAGTGGGGTCCGTTTTAAGACAAAAGTTGACCGAAGCTAGTCAAATCGCATATCAAAGTGAAGCGCTCGAGCTCCTGAGCACGAATCCGACAACAAAAAGTTTCAAAAGTTTAAACAGAGAGCTACAGTAACCAAAACGCGTCGAAAACTGGAAACGACACGCTTGTTTCGGGCTTAATAACTCGCTTGTCTGACGTCGCTGGGTTGAGTTCGACACATCGACGGGTAGCCCTCGGACTACTCTCGCGAACTGTGACGTCGAAATAATAACAAGTTTTAAAAATTGCGCGCTACAGTATCCTGAAGCAATGTCCGCAAAAAGTCAAAACTTCATAGAACTTAGTCGAATCGCATATCAAAACGAAGCGCTCGACCTCCTGAGCAAGAATCCGACAACAAAAAGTTTCAAAACGTCAATGAGAGGGCTACAGTAACCAAAACGCGATGAAAACTGCAGATTTTGGTTTGTTATATCTTGGCACTCGTGCGTTGCAAAGCGGCGGTCTTGACATCGCTGAAGAGCTCACTGCAAGCCAACATCAAATCATGCTCACAATTAACCTGTAGTTTTGCGTTAGATTCCAGTGTCTTTTTTTGAATTTAGTCTGAAAAGATGATTTTCTTGGTGTAAAGAATTAAACCCGAGCGATACCAATGTTGCGTAGCAAGACCACTCCAAGAAGTGTAGTCGCGAGGAGAGTCAAAGACGCTGCACGAAACCGGAAAGGGCCTTGCTACAATCTCAGTAAAAATTCAAAGCTCAAAACCACTCCGCTTTTTAAAAGAGACTTGTTACCCAAAAGAAAAGGGCGTCGTCCCATTTAGACCCTCTTCATTCCAAAGTGAACCTGCGGCGAACATTCCTGATCCATTTATGGATCAGTACCCACCAATGCGCCTTATAGACATCGATTGCCCAAGAATGACACAAACCTTCTTTGGAAACTCGAGGTAACTGCGGCGAAGCTCCCCGAAGAAATGCTCAAATTTATATTCTGACGCACTGTGGAATACACTCTTCAAATGCACGAAAAACTATGCGATGCCAATCAACCATCATCGGGTACCCAGTTTTTACTCTAAGCTTGTTTAATACAAAAAATGCCATTACTAGACAATTCTAACGAGCCGTCAACCGCTCTCCTAGCTAGTACCGTTCGCGAGAACGAGGCCGAAAACATGGCAATCAGTACAAGATCGCTGAATTTTTCGACAGTTTATGTTTTTTCGCCGCCCCCCAGGGCGGCGAGTATATATACGGACGCTAATGTCTGTTCGTGTTTCTGTCTGTGTGTGTGTGTGTCCGTGTGTGTCACAAAACTAGACATGACGGTTAGTGCCACCCGATGGAGTCGAATGCGCTGAGTAACGCGCCGTTGTCCGTTTCTGTTGCTAATTTCGCTATTTCGAGATATTTACAATTGAAATATGAAAATGTCAAAAATGACACTTTTATTTACAGGTCGTATCGAGAAAGTTTTTGCTGAAATGGAAAGGGCATAAGACGCCATGAATTTGTGACATAGTTTCGGATTTTGGAATTCACGAAATTAGGGATATTTTCAAGGTTTGTGTCAAAAATCCCAAATTTCGACAAATTCAAACAGCTTAAATTTCAAAACTTCTTTGCACGGATGTATCGAGCATAGTCTGCCAAGTATTTAGCAAACTGTTTCAGCGAATATAATTAACGAAATTTAGGATATTTTTAAGGATTTTGTCACAATACCCAAATTTCGACATTTTCAAACGACTTAAATTTCGAAATTTCTTTTCCCGGATGTGTCGAGCATAGTCTGCCAAGTATTTATCAAATAGTTTCAGATTTTATAATTAACGAAATTAGGGATATTTTCAAGGTTTTTGTCAAAATTCCCAAATTTTGACAAATTCAAACAGCTTAAATTTCAAAATTTCTTTTCACGGATGTGTCGAGCATAGTCTGCCAAGTATTTATCAAATAGTTTCAAATTTTATATTTAACGAAATTAGGGATATTTTCAAGGTTTTTGGTCAAAATTCCCAAATTTCGACCAATTCAAACAGCTTAAATTTTATAATTTCTTTACATGGTTGTGTCGGGCATAGCCTGTCAAGTATTTAGCAACTCGTTCTAAGTTTTATAATTAGCGAATTTTGGAATATTTTCAAGGTTTTTGTCAAAATTCCCAAATTATGACAATTTCAAACAGCTTAAATTTCACAATGTCTTTGCGTTGATGCATTGGGCATAGTCTGTCAAGTATTTGGCAAATAGTTCTAGATTTTATAATTAAAGAATTTAGGCATATTTTCAAGGTTTTTGTCAGAATTTCTAAATTTCGACAATTTTAAGCAGCTGAGATTTCAACATACCTTTGTGTGGATGCATCGAGCACTAATCCCAAAAGAATATGGCGTCGTCCCATTTATACCCTTTTCAATAGGGCGTCGTTCCATTTATACCCTTTTCAATAGGGCGTCGTCTCATTTAGACACTTTTATTGCACTGTGTACCTGCGGCGAATTTTTCTGATCCATTTATGGATCAGTTGCCACAATTATAAGCGAAAAGGGTGCCTGCGGCGAATCTTCTGATCCATATGTGGATCAGGTACCCGAACAAATCCAAGACCAATTGCGGCGATACCCCACCAGATTGTCGGCTAAATGTCTAGCGGCACTTCACTATCCAGTGCACATTATCGAGCACACGCTTTCAAGTTTACACTGATGCCAACGTGGTGCCACAGTTTTTAGACAAAGCTTGTTATAGCCTCGGGAATCACGCAACCGATTGGGCTGAAATTTTAGCACAATACTTCACGTTACTATGAACATCTATGGTGAAAATTTCAGCCCGATCGGTTAAGTCTTCCTATATGACGTAGTACTAACCCATAGTCCCCGGAGGCGCACTGGCCCACGGCCGAACAAATTGGGTTGAGCGCTGACGCGCTCAACCCGATCAGAGGAGAAGCACTGTAGTGCCGGTGGAGAAGCAAGCGTTATCAGAGGAGAAGCGCCTCTGGAAGGCTCGGCAATGGAAAAGATACTGATACCTACCAGTAGCGGAGCTGTACTACAATAACTACTGGGGGGGGGGGGGGGTTATTGGCCAATTTCCAGCTGTGAGCCAATATTCTGCCCCATTCCAGCAGCAGCGCACCATTGGCGCCATGGAGGGCCAGCTGACGCGTGGCTGGATGATGTCCGCTCCAGCCAAGTGGATGTCTCTGATGTCGGACCCTGACAGCTGGCTGGACTTCATGACCAATCCCCCTGCCTACAGGCGACTCGCGACCAACCCTCAGCAATGGATCGACCAGTGGATGGACACTCTGTCTTCCCCAGAGGTTTCTTCAGGGGTGCTCATTTGATTGACAGACAGATCACAGAATCAAAATCGTACAAGGCACCCTCAGGCATGGAGCGACATGGTCTCCAGCCCGGCCAAGTGGAGGCCCATGCTGTTCGACAAGTCCAAGTGGATGGTGATCTTCCCCAGCGTCTCCAAGATGTTCGACTTTGTCTCCAAGTGGGATGATTTGTTGAATAAAGCAGTCACGCCTCAGTCAAGCGCAGACTCCTCTACTCAGATTCGAGGACCAACTGCTGCCCAACCTTCCCAGCGGCGTGGCCTCCAGCCTTCGGATGACCAAGTACTTTGGTGGGCCTTTGGGACCCTTGGGACCTCTTGGGACCATGGGACCTTTGGGGCCTGCAGGGCCACTGGGAGCCGCTGGACCTCTCTCCATGGAGGGAACAGGGGGCTCAGACCCCAAGGGTCCCAGCGGACCCCTTGGACCCTTGGGACCTCTGGGTCCCCTTGGTCCCTTGGGACCGATCGGACCCCTGGGGGCTCTGGGACCGCTGGGACCTCTGGGAGAGCTGGGCCCTGGGGCCGGCATCGGAGGCATGCTGAAGATGTGGAAGGCCGTCGGCAATTGGATGAGCGCCATGACCTCTGAAGACGGCTGGGCAGAGATGATGCCCAACGCAGGGGCCAACTCAAAGATGATCAAGCAGTTCAGAGAGAAGGTCATGAACAACCTGCCCCAGGACACCAAGGACAAGATGGAGGCCCTGGGACCCGTGGGACCCTTCGGACCCCTGGGACCCTTTGGGCCCCTGGGACCCCTGGGCCCATTGGGACCTCTGGGACCATTGGGCGCCCTGGGACCCTGGGAGAGCCATGAGTAATTAATGTGCGATAGTGATAGGCGGTGATGGCCGGCGAATGTATGCAGGATTTTGAGGATTTTGGTTACACCGTTGCAATTCTAGCAGTTGTTGCGCGAAGAACAGGCGGCAAAAAACGTTGCTCTAAAATAGAACCGCGTCCGGCGCGAAACTAATGCACCTTCGCAGCTTCTCACTATCTTATCTTCCTCCTGCTGCAACAGAACCCAAGCGTTGGACGCCGCACTCATATCATAAGCGAGTCTGGGCTCTGTACATGAACTTGTCCCACTAGCGAAAGACACACTGACGAAGTGCGCTATGAAGCTGGCACCAGCTGTCCTCATTAGCAGTCTGGCAATGGTGCTGGCCTCCAGAATTGGAGAGCTGGTGAGAAGATTAGGCAGAGACTTGGCCTGGTTTCACATGTAGGAATAATTCTCCGACTCACAGAAGCACTATGGTCCAATTTTCCAGCAAGAGAGAACAATTGCTGCCATGGAAGGCCAACTGACGACGAGTGGCTGGATGATGTCGACCCCAGCGCAATGGATGTCACTCATGTCAGACCCTGAGAGCTGGCTGGCTTTCATGACCAACCCCCTGGTCTACAGGCAACTGACAACGGACCCTCAGCAGTGGATCGACCAGTGGATGGACGTGTTGTCTTCCCCCGAGGTGGAGCATTGCACATTATATGTTGTATGGTGAGGAGGCGCACAAAGCATGGTAGTACTCCATTTGCTCAGGAAATGTGGATTTCATTGCATGCGACATTATCCATCCAAAGATTCATATTCTTTTGCAGGCTTGGATCGACATGGTCTCGACGCCAGAGCAGTGGAGACCCATGAAGTTTGACAAGTCGAGATGGATGGAGGTCTTCCCAGACGCTTCAGAGATGTTCGACTTTGTGTCGAGGTGAACTAGGCGGTCTGTGTGATGGGGAAATATGAGTGGTACACAGGTCAGTAACATGAAGCTTTCACTCAGGTTCGAAGACGAGCTTCTTCCCAACCTGTCCAGCGAAACTGCCCAATACCTTCGGGACACCAAGTATTCCGGTGGTCCCTTGGGACCGACGGGTCCACTTGGGACTATGGGGCCTCTGGGCCCTGGAGGGCCCCTGGGACCCGCAGGTCCACTTTCACTGGAAGGAACTGGCGGCTCTGACGATCCCATGGGGCCAAGTGGACCGCTGGGCCCTTTGGGTGCCCTTGGGCCTCTGGGGCCCTTGGGACCCATAGGGCCCCTGGGGCCTCTGGGACCCCTGGGACCCATCGGACCCCTGGGGCCTCTGGGACCCCTGGGCCCTCTGGGAGAGCTGGGCCCTGGGGCTGACACCGGGGACATGCTCGAGATGTGGGAGGCGCTCGCCGACTGGATGAACGTCATGACCTCTGAGGAGGGCTGGACAGAGATGATGCCACATGCCCGTGTGCATAGAGAGATGATGAGAGAGTTCAAGGAGAGAGTCATGGACAACCTGCCTCAGGACGTCAAGGACAGAATGGAGGCCCTGGGACCCATAGGCCCATTCGGACCCCTGGGGCCCTTCGGTCCTTTGGGACCCATGGGTCCGTTGGGACCGCTTGGACCCATGGGGCCCCTGGGACTGTTGGGAGAGCCATGAGAGACGCCGATGAATTCCTATAGGCTTAGCACAATTTGATAGGCCGCACACTAGAGCAGAATTGGTGCGAATCAGACCAAAATACACTGCACCACATTGGTACCTGCGTCACCACACAAGAGCCGCACTGTATTTCGCCCTGCAAATCAACTCTTATGACAAAACACGTCCGTATCGTACGTGACAGACTTCACGAGGACATCAAACTTGTTGACAGTCTCGCATCTTCAATGAGGAAATTATCATACTCAGGTGCTATTTCAGTTCGATCGATGTTTGCCCAGTTGTCGCTAGACGTCAAGCTTGTCGGCGTAAAAGCCACAAACAACGATGGTTGGGTACGGTTCTTTAAAATCTCTGTGATAGGCGACAAACCACTCTGACCAAAACGCAAAAACAAAATGAAGTTAACCGCGCTGCTTCTACTAACCGGTTTGGCGGCTGTTTGGCCCTCGCGAATCGGGGAACTGGTGAGCCTGTTGTCTGTGTTACAGTAACTACAAGCATAGGTACCATGGCAAACCCGCATTATCTTCTTGTGTTTGCCAGGACAAAGCCAGAACTTGCAATGGTGGCAGATAATGTGGTGCATTAGGCACAATGCTGCCATAAATATAAATCTAAGCCGGATCTTGAGTCAAAGAGAAACCTGCTTTTGAAGAAGATTATGCCATTATACAGTCACTGTGTAATCAAATGCAGATTTGCACTAGAATGCGGGTCTTCCCCGTCACACCTAAACATGTTAGACAGACGAGTCTTTTCAATTGATGTCCAACACTGCTCTTCACTGAAGGTACTTCGGTAAGCAGATTTCACACCTCCCACTTCAGCAAGAGCGCACCATTGAGGCCATGGACGCACAGCTGACCAGTGGCTGGATGATGTCCGCTCCAGCCAAGTGGATGTCTCTGATGTCGGACCCTGACAGGTGGTTGGACTTCATGACCAACCCTCCAGAGTACAGAGAACTGACCACCGACCCCCAAGAGTGGATAGACCAGTGGACGGACACTCTGTCCTCTCCTGAGGTACACCAGAGCTGATTCATAGTGTCAAGAGGCGCTCCAGATGTGCCAGGGTAAAGTGTCACATCTGCAGGTCTGGATGGACATGGTCTCCAGCCCTGAGAGCTGGAAGCCCATGCTCTTTGACAAGGAAAAGTGGATGGAGATCCACCCCAGCGTCTCAAAGATGTATGACTTCGTGTCGAGGTTTGTGTTGTCCCACAGAAGCTCATGATTGGCCTTGAAGTGGTGAAGCAATGAGTGTTGTATCGCAAACAATTCCAACGGTTCCCGGCGCTTCAGCGACGGTTTCAAGCAACGGTCCAGCAACTTTGCAGCTGTCTTCTTCGGGTCACACCCATAACAACTCTTCTTCTTCTTCTTCAGCTTCAGTTGTGGGTGCGGCACGCTTAGAAGGCAGCTGCAAAGCTGTCGAAACGTTGCCTGAAACACAGTCGCTTAGGGAGCATTTGGAATCACTTGAAATCGTGACGTGGTCTGAGATTGGGCCCACTGAGAATGTTCCACAGTGGCCACTGGTCAGTCTCAGCAATTCTCGAGCTCCATTCAGGTTCGAGGACAAACTGCTCGACAACCTGCCCAGCGACATCGCCTTTAATCTCCGAATGACCAAGTACTTCGGTGGGCCTCTGGGACCCTACGGACCTCTGGGTACCCTGGGACCTCTGGGACCCTACGGGAGCGGCCGGCCCGCTCTCCATGGAGGGAACCGGCGGCTCCGACCCCATGGGGCCCAGCGGACCCCTGGGACCATTGGGACCGTTGGGTCCTCTGGGTCCCCTGGGGCCCATCGGCCCTCTGGGGGCCCTGGGACCCCTGGGACCTCTGGGCGAGCTGGGGCCCGGGGCGGGCCTCCTGGGCATGCTCAAGATGTGGGAGGCGATCGCCGACTGGATGAATGCTATGACCTCTGAGGATGGATGGGCCGAGATGATGCCCAATGCCAGCGCCAATTCAGAGATGCTCCAGAGATTCAGGGAGACGGTCATGAACAACCTTCCTGAAGAGCTCAAGGAGAGGATGGAGGCCCTGGGCCCATTGGGACCCTTTGGAGCCCTGGGGCCCTTCGGGCCCTTGGGACCCATGGGACCGTTGGGACCCCTGGGGCCTCTGGGCGCCCTGGGACCTCTGGGGGAGCCATGAGTGATCAGTGGCAAAGAGTGCACAATATGATTGATTAGGAGCTGTTTGAGTGTTGAAAGCGTGGGATTCTACCGATAAATGTGGCTGAACTGAAGCCAATGGCAGACCAACTAACGATTTGTCAGCCACTTTAAGAGTGGATACAGACAGACAGACGGACGTGAAGAGCTCTCGTGCGTAGCGTGGTATCGCCGGGCTAGTGCCCACATTCTCTTCAATCACGGACGGTTTACCATAGAAGCGAATACAGTACTCAGACCGCGTTAGGCAGCGCATAGCACCATTTTCAAGTTCGATTACAGTTCACACCCGAATATCACCAAGCAACAACCCCGCTAATTCGATCAAATCGCCGCAATTCTTCGCGTTTCCCATCAAATTGACCGCCAAATTTTTGAGTTCCAAAAATCTCTTCTCCCGTCTGCCAACATGCAAATTCGAGAAATTTTGCGCGTTCACCACTTTACAGAAATCCAAGCACTGATCCAAAATCATAGTGACAAGCTTAGATAATTCCGGATTCGCAGAGAACGGACGCAGTAATTTTGTGCAAAATAGGCCGCAATTCTTGTCGAGAATGATTGAGCAAAACGCGTCGAAATTGTCGCAAGACTTTATTTTTGCCGATCTGAAATTTGAGAATTCACAACAAAAATATTGCAGAGCAAATATAAGAAACAAGTAACAAAACCTTATCGATTGCATTTTACTCGCTTCCAAACAATCCAAATAGACGAAATTCAGCAAATTCGCCACAAAATGCGCCATTCGCATTCTCAAAATTCCGATTTTGAGCCTTATCATTGGCTCTGTCATCTGAAAGTCAGAAAAATTATTATTACGTCATATATTTACAAATTTGATTTGATACTCGTAAATTCACATATCTACATTTCAATTTACCTTGATTGTTGCATTACATCTATTTGGTTCACAAATTTTGCTTTTACATTCAAGTTGGCAAGTGTACACCAAAATAATTTCCAATTTTAAGAGAAATTACAAAATGTACACTTATATCAAAATGTTACCTGCTTGACAACACAAAATAGCCTCTCCAACTGAAGCAAAGCGAATCGCAATTTCGCCAACAATTCAAACGATTCAGTGAAAATTCCGGTAATTTCCGGCGGAATTATCACGGATAAAACTCCGTCCAATTTTACAGCAATGCTCAGCCGATTGATCGGCGCCTGAAATGTGGATTAATTCAATAATCAAAATAAATTACACAAATACATAAAATAAATTACAACAATAACAGGAAAGGCCAAATCGTTCATAATAACTATCTTTAAATACCGTAAATCCTCCAATAAGCCCCCTGGGAGCGTATTTTTTCAACCTACCTCTAGCTAGGAGGGGCGCTTATTCGAGTTGGGGCGCGCTTATTCGAAGGGGGGCGCTTATTGGAGGATTTACGGTACATTAAATCATTAAAATACAAAATCAGATAACCTCAAATCCGTCGCCGCCGCATTCTTTGAGGTTCAAACAGAAATTTCCGCCCATTTTTTCGCCATACCAATTTTCCACCATTTCAGCAAACAATTTCTGTAGTTTCTTGTCAAATTGGTGTACACCCGACTAAAAATGCGCAACTTAAATTTTTACAATTAATTGAAAGACAAATCCAAAAAACGTCTCACGTTTTCGCGTATTTCTATAATTTTCTCAAAAATAGAGCACCAAAAATTCGAATTCGCCACAAAAATCAAATCGATAAAATTTTCAACATCCGCCATAATTTGAGTCAGATCTTTGGAGACGAGCCGCCACAATTTTCGACTAATCTAAAAATAAATTATAATGTACAAATTCGACTTAATTCAGTTCAAATACTGGTGAATAAACAAACAGAAACAAAACGCAAACGCCTTAATACAACATGCAAAATTTAATTGATCAATGAAAACTTTAATGAAATAAAATGTAAACATTAATTATTACACAGTGTGGTTACACCAAAAGGTGTTTCCTCGTTATTTAGAAATAGTGTCAATTATAGCTTCAAAATCTGTCATTAATTTTGAAAACCGTCAAAAAATCGTCAAACGAATCTCGAAATCTGTCAGATTAATTTCAAACGATGTGAAATTCAAGTTTGAAATATAACAAATTTCGGAATAGTCAAATAACTCCATAAATGTGTAAAATCGATCTTAAAATAAATTTAATTTAATTTCAAAATGAAAACTCAGACAAAACAAACAAATTCCATGCAAACGTACCTCCAATCGTCTTTCCGCCACACAATCGCCAAAATTGAATTTGTCAAACCCGCTGTGATATTCAGTCAATGACAATTTTAGCTTATTTTCTAAATTTTTGTGCACTTTTTGGTTTTCCAGGAATAGTTCGTCGCAACTGGTGTAGAATGTGGATTTTGATTGGCCGTCTAAATAGTGTATTGACACAAAGAACAATTAAATATATATCAAACTTTTTTATTAAATATAATAAAAAATATTTTTTATCAAAAATTCCAAATTCACCGTCTGAGCTTTCCAAAAATTCGGCGAAAATTCGCGCCATTTTCCCAATTTTCAAAATATCTTTCGCAAAATCCGCCACAAATTCCGGCGTTCTCTCTGGAATAATGGAGTCTCCACCCGAGTCGTCCTAGAACAAAAAATTGTTTTGAAAATTAGATATTCTATATTAAAATCATCAAATAAATGCATACCTTTTGAATAAAAAATTCCCGATTTTCATCATAGCACCTCAGTTCGCCCCAAGTCAGATAGACGGACAATTGAGCGGCGAAAACGCGATTCATTTGACTCAACAGGCTACTATAGCACTAAAATGTGAACCAGGCAAGTCGTCCGGGGGACGCAGTATACTCCACAAAGTTGAACTCCTACGCACAGTGACCATACGTGTAACCGGGGGGGGGGGGGGGGGGGGGGGGGGGGGGGGTAAGCCCCCCCCCCCCCCTAGCCGAAAGTGTACCCCCCCCCCCCATATCCCCCCCAGGTACCCCCATCCTGCCTTCCCCAAAAGACCCCCCCCTAAAATTTCAAAAATTTTCGCCTGCGGCGCTTAAACAAGCTGTGTGTGTAAAAAGTTCAACCTATACTTTGTGTCTGTCACATCTTGGTGAACAGCATAGTGAACTTAATACACATCATTAGCCGAATCTGGAGAAATTAGCTTGAGAACGTCTGGTATAAACCAAGTGCAGCTATTACCACGATACGGTTGTCTGTACAGCTGATCTAAGTGATCAGTGATATCGCCGCGTTCGCTATATGTTATCGGCATGATACGACGCCGTTCATCTAAAGTTACTAGCTGTGTGAAATCCTCACATCCAACAAAAAAACTTGCCAAACGTGGAAACTTGCTAGCGTCTGAACTCGGCAAACAACTTGGCCCACTTTTGGAGCAACCGGACGCGACTACGACAATGACTCACCAACAGAAACGGACGCCAAGACTTCGCTGGGTGTTATCAACGCCATCGTGTGACAAGATGCCAATCGAAGGGGTGGTGGTGTGGGTATAGTCTTCAACGAAACTCGCTACCGCTAGCATTGGACACAGAGATTTAAGGTTATGTAAAACATTTTGCTGATGTGGACAAACCAGAAGCCGCTACGCCGATAATTGTTTGGCTGTTCGGTGTCAAAACGTAAATGACAAAACCAGAATAAAGCGCAGCAAAACAGCAAAAGGGTCGCCGAGGATCGAACCTCGGTCGGCTCGCACGTTTTTGCGCGCGATCCGGCGGCTTTCCCGCCTACGCCATGCTGTCGCATCACAGCGCTTCTCAAAACGGCGCTCTTATACTCTTAGTTGGCGTCTATTCAGCAGACTACGGTGGTTTAGCACTTGATATGCCCCGTAAGCACCGTAACATTGCAAATAGAGATAATTTGTCGAAAAATTTCAAACTTCAAACGTTACACCCACCTTCATTTTGAAATTAGCAACAGCAAATCTCATCGGATCCGTAATCGGCGACATCGACTCTACCTGACGCCATCTGTCACGTGTTTTACTTCGGCTGGACAAAAAAGTTCGCGGACTACACATCGTCATCTGTATATATACACATCGCCGCGCTGAGGCGCGGCGAAAAAATGGCAAAAATTTCGCCTGCGGCGCTTGAAAATAGCAAAATTTTCGCCTGCGGCGCTATATTTTGGACATTTTTACCAAAATTAAGCAATTTTTGGCACTTTTTGGCCTATTTTTGCAAAATTTTATTATTTTTTGGTACTTTTTTAGCAAAATTTTTAGGTCATTTGACCCCCCCTCCAGGGGCCTCAGACCCCCCCCCCCCCCCCTGAGGGGTCCTATACCCCCCCCCCCCCCCCCGACCCCCCCCCCCCCCCTGGCCGGTTGGCGCTTACACGTATGACAGTGACTCCTCTGCTGTTGGGGCCTCCTGACACTCCCAATCATAAAAGTGATGCCGAATTCGTGATCTACATCCCAGAATACTCCTGAATCGACATACAACACCCCTATTTTCCTACCGACTCCGGGAACCGAAATTCTGTACTTGGGTTACGGTAGCATGCAAATTCGTCACAGGCACATTCAAACATCATCTAACCGCTAAACGAATGGCAAATTCGTAATCAGCGCCCCCGAAAACCCCGAAATCGAGTATAATATCGCGAAAGTCGACCCGACACCCAATATTCAAATGGACGCGGCAGGGTTACTGTAGCTCTGCAAATTTGCCAAAACACTTTTCTGGACCAGATTTCAACGTAGAATCATTTGAAACCACGTGTAAGAAAGGAGCACCAAGAGTGGTCTCGCCGCTCTAGCTGCTACCTAGCCCGCACAGCAGCCCGTCAAAGTCGGAAAAGGGCCAAGAATTGCGGCGATTTTTTTCAAATTTGGCGCCAAAATGGGTCCCGCAGCGATCCATTCTTTTTTTCCGTGTTCGGCACTATCGAGTACTACAACATATCAAAAAATAGTATATACCATTATATGCAACTTTTTTCGCCGCCCCCCAGGGCGGCGAGTATATATACGGACGCTATTGTCCATTTGTGTGTGTGTGTGTGTGTGTGTGTGTGTGTGTGTGTGTGTGTGTGTGTGTGTGTGTGTGTGTGTGTGTGTGTGTGTGTGTGTGTGTGTGTGTGTGTGTGTGTGTGTGTGTGTGTGTGTGTGTGTGTGTGTGTGTGTGTGTGTGTGTGTGTGTGTGTGTGTGTGTGTGTGTGTGTGTGTGTGTGTGTGTGTGTGTGTGTGTGTGTGTGTGTGTGTGTGTGTGTGTGTGTGTGTGAAGTAATTAGGAACCAGTTTCAGATTTATAATTAACGAAATTAGGGATATTTTCAAGGGTATTGTCAAAATTCCCAAATTTCGACAATTTCAAACAGCTTAAATTTCAAAATTTCTTTTCACGGATGCATCGAGCATAGTCTACCAAGTATTTATCAAATAGTTTCAGATTTTATAATTAACGAAATTAGAGATATTTTCAAGGGTATTTTCAAAATTCCCAAATTTCGGCAATTTCAAACAGCTTAAATTTCAAAACTTCTTTGCACGGATGTGTCGAGCATAGTCTGCCAAGTATTTAGCAAATAGTTTCAGAGATTATAATTAACGAAATTAGAGATATTTTCAAGGGTATTTTCAAAATTCCCAAATTTCGGCAATTTCAAACAGCTTAAATTTCAAAACTTCTTTGCACGGATGTGTCGAGCATAGTCTGCCAAGTATTTAGCAAATAGTTTCAGAGATTATAATTAATGAAATTAGGGATATTTTCAAGGGTTTTGTCAAAATTCCCAAATTTTGACAATTTCAAACGGCTTAAATTTAGCAATATCTCTGCGTTGATGTATTGGGCATAGTATGTCAAGTATTTAGCAAATAGTTTCAGATTTTATAATTAACGAAATTAGGGATATTTTCAAGGGTATTGTTAAAATGTCCAAATTTCGACAAATTTAAATTGCGTAAATGTCAAAATGTCTTTGCATGGTTGTGTCGGCCATTGTCTGCCAAGTATTTAGCAAATAGTTGCGGATTTTGTAATTAACGAAATTAGGGATATTTTCAAGGGCAATTTCATAATTCCCAAAGTTCGACAATTTCAAACAGCTTAAGTTTCAAAAATTTTTTGCACGGATGTATCAAGCATAGTCTGCCAAGTGTTTAGCAAATAGTTTTTGATTTAATAATTAACGAATTCAGGGGTTTCTTCAAGGTTTTTGTCGAAATTGCCAAATTTCAACAATTTCAAACGGCTTATATTTCAAAATATCTTTGCGTGAGTGTATCGGCTGTAGTACGTGAAGTAATTAGGAACCAGTTTCAGATTTTAACATTCAAGAAATTAGGGATATTTTCAACGGTATTGCCAAAATTGCCAAATTTCAAAAATTTAAAACAGCTTCAATTTCAAAATTTCTTTGCAGGGATGTATCGAGCATAGTACGCCAAGTATTTAGCAAATGGTTTCAGAATTCAAGAAATTAGGGATATTTTTAAGGTTGTGTCTAATATGGCAAATTTCGACATTTTCAATTGGCTTGTATTTAGCAAGGTTTTTCCATGGATGTGTCGGGCAACGTGTGTTTTTGCCACCTATTGGATCTAAAACGGAATGTGGCAATTGCGGTAGCGGTGCGGTTCTGCAATCTACAGTAACGGTACTGTACCCGTCCGCATTTGTGACCCAAAAGAAAAGGGCGTCGTCCCATTTATACCCTCTTCATTCCAAAGTGAACCTGCGGCGAACATTCCTGATCCATTTATGGATCAGTACCCACCAATGCACCCACAGGCATCGATCGATTGCCCAAATATGGCGCAAACTTTCCTTGGAAACTCGAGTAACTGCGGCGAAACTCCCCGAAGGAATGCTCAACTTTCTATTCTGACACACTATGAAATATACTCCTCAAATGCACAAAACACTATGCAATGCCAATCAACCACCATCGGGTACCCAGTTTTTACTCTAAGCTTGTTTCACGTGCCGTGGCTACCGTACCCAATGCCTTTGAAACCGGAAAAGGCCTTGGTACAAGCTCAGTAGAAATATGTGCAAAGCTCATAACCAATCCGTCTTTCAAAAGAGACTTGTTCGCATGACGGATCAGATTAAGCATGTCCTAAAGTT
>JASAMZ010010877.1:0-22646 GCA_030248115.1 Linhomoeus sp. GSCO2_2
GCTGACCGGGGACATCCACTGCTACCAATTGCGCCAGAGGTCTTCTCTCTTCTCCTCATCCAGTCCTACTCTTGATCGATCGAACCTGGACGGCGCTCTCCTGTCCAAGAAGCGGTGCCAGCAACTTGTGGTGCTGTTTCCGCACCTTGCTCGACATGGCCAACACCAGGTAGGGATTCATCCAGGCGAACACCTCCAGCGCCGGGTACCTCAAAGATCAGAGTGAGACACACTCATGACGAGTAGGCAGTGGCACTTGATGCAAGTCGGGAAATCAAATACAGCTAGGTACCGTGAATACTCAAACACGCAGCTCTAATTGATAGCGATTCTGATTGCGATAGCGTGCTCGCCATTTCTACGGTGGAAGAATAGGACCTTCGGTTAGTTCATGCACACAAGCAGTTGCAATTAAGGTACTCCAGTAACGCCACTGCGCCCCTCTTCCCCGCGTCAGCATCCTCTCAGTGCTGGTGGTGTGAGGGAGCATGCATACCTATCTACTAGAAGATCTGTTTACCTGTTTACGGTAGGCTGAATGAATGAAGAGCCACATAGCCTTCTCTTCAAAGCACCATACCCTACATAGCTTCTCTTCAAAGCTACTGTCCCCACCAGAAGAAGCTCATCATGTAGTACATGAGGGCGCCGTCTCCGCGAGTCAGCAGAATGATCAGGTAGAACTGGGCGACGACCGCCTGCACGAGAAAGGTCACGAAGCCCACCAACAGCAACTTCCTCTCGAACGACGTGTTCGACTGCCTGCGATTGGCACGTGGAGCTACAGTATGCTCGGCTAAGGTTCCGCGCTTCATACTTGCGTGTAGGTACGGTCACGGTGTGTACCAGTGTTGCCGGAGTACTTTTTAAGGATTCTTAAAAAGTAAGTAACGAGTAAAGTACTAGTACTTTACTCTACTCGATAAGATTTTGACCAATTTTACTTTACTTTACTCTACTCGATAAGAAATTCTCTACTTTTTATTACTTTTTAGTACTTTTTAACTATCGAGTACTCTTTAGTACTCGATCCACAACAACATGAAGGAAATCAAAGTATTTTGTTGTGTGTCCACGTACTACAGTGCTCTCGCAGTTGGTGAAATCATCAAACTCTGAGAAATTTGGATTGCCATGCACGTGTACCAAGGCAGCGATTGGGGGAGGGTGCCACAGATATAGCGTTGTAGGTATAAGAAACATCCTGGCACATTCACTGATATGTATGGATCTATTATGTAGTCAGATAGGGAAGATCTGACAGTAGGTGGCTTGGGCGTAAGCTTAAATATACATACACTCATGATTAAACGTGATGCTATGTATGCTTGCCCTAAACATTTTGAAGCCTTGCTTACAAGTAGTAAACTAATCGTGCATTGCGTAATGACAGTCGATTGGAGACTGACGAGCGGTGCAAAATCGACATTTTTCCCACTTGGTCGAAATTCTAACCTAACATCACTAGAACTTGGACATGCTCAGCACCAAAAGTTTGTACTTTTTAAGCAGATTGTCAGAACATGCTTAACGAGTACTTTTTAAGTACTCGGTAAAGCAAACCAGTTGTACTTTACTCTACTCGATAAGAATTTCCGAGGTTGTACTTTACTTTACTTTACTCGATAAGAAATTCGAAATTTTTACTTTACTTTACTTAACTCGATAAGGAATTCCTCTACTTCGGCAACACTGGTGTGTACGCATGTAGCGAAGCTCCTTACGTGCTATCTCCAGCATTGGTCTTGCCTCGGCGGTACATGGCGATAAAGCTGATTCCATAGCAGACGGCGGACACGCCGGCCATCGTGTAAATGCCGATCGTCAGGGACGAGTAGGCTGGCACCTAAATGGTGCAGTTTATGTGCACCTATCTATCTACTGCCACGTTCTGAACATCAATACGGTACGTGGAGCACCAACGGCAACCAACGTGTCCTACTACAATTCGAAATGAATTGTAGTATAGTATAGTATAGTATAGTATAGTATAGCCAGCCAACTTTGAATTGTAGTATAGTATCTACATTACTATGCCAGCTAGGTGTTTTGTCCGTCCGTCCGTCTGTCTGAGTACGCTTGCCTTCCTAGCACTTCGCCACGCGACGCTTCAGCATGCGCTTGCCGCGCTAGCACTTCGCCACGCGACGCTTCAGCACGCGCGCGCCTAGACGCCAGCGGGACGCCAGCGGCGGCAATCAATCGCTGCGCCGCCTGTTGCTGCCTGCCTTAAACGCAAGCATCGCCTGAACAGAACGGCAATGCACGGTAGCAGAACCTTGCAAAAGCGAACAGTCGCGCGGTACAACAGAGAGGCTTGCAATGTGCAATGCAATCCAGGCAATACAACGGCGATGCTCGCGCAAGCATTGAACAGTACGGCAACGCTCGCGCAGGCAATTCTAGCCGCTTGAGCGACTATTTCGCTAAACTAAGCGTTGGAATAGAGCCGAACAATACGACAATGCTCGCGCAGGCAATTCTAGCCGCTTCAGCGACTATTTCGCTTGCAACAGAACACATCTTGCAACAGGGCAATCTGCTCGCTCTCTATCATTTGTTGTTCGCGCCGCTTTGTACGGCGCGTTCGCGAGACAGTCAGCGCCATTGGCTTGCAACAGGACAGACTTTCTGCAACAGGACACAGTACATACGTTGCAACAGGATGGTCGCGCAGGAGGCGACCAGCGCCATTGGCTCGCAACAGGACAGACCTTCTGCAACAGGACAGATTTTGCAACAGGACAAATCTTGCAACAGGACAGCTCTTGCAACAGGACAGACCTTGCAACAGGACAGATCTTGCAACAGGACAGACCTTGCAACAGGACAGATTTTGCAACAGGACAAATCTTGCAACAGGACAGATTTTGCAACAGGACAAATCTTGCAACAGGACAGATCTTACAACAGGAGAAATCGTGCAACAGGATAGATCTTGCAGCAGGACAGATTTTGTACCAGGACAGACCCTGCAACAGGACACATCTTGCACAGGATAAATCTTGCAACAGGACAGATTTTGCAACAGGACAAATCTTGCAACAGGACAGATCTTGCAACAGGACAGACCTTGCAGCAAGACAGATTTTGCAACAGGACAAATCTTGCAACAGGACAGATTTTGCAACAGGACAAATCTTGCAACAGGACAGATCTTGCAACAGGACAAATCTTGCAACAGGATAGATCTTGCAGCAGGACAGATCTTGCAACAGGTCAGACCTTGACAATGAACAGGACAGATCTTGCAACAGGACAGATCTTACAACAGGACAAATCTTGCAACTGGACAGATCTTGCAGCAGGACAGACGTGGCAACAGGCTGGTCGCGCAAGGCGACCAGCACCGTTGGGTCGCAACAGGACAGACCTTCTGCAACAGGACAGATTTTGCAACGGGACAAATCTTGCAACAAGACAGATCTTGCAACAGGACAGACCTTGCAACAGGACAGAGCTTGCAACAGGACAGACCTTGCAACAGGACAGACCTTGCAACAGGACAGAGCTTGCAACAGGACAGACCTTGCAACAGGACAGACCTTGCAACAGGACAGACCTTGCAACAGGACAGGCCTTGCAACAGGACAGGCCTTGCAACAGGACATACCCTTCAACAGGACAAATCTTGCAACAGGTCAGACCTTGACAATGAACAGGACGGACGTTGCGGCGCGCGTGCGAGGCGACCAGCGCCGTTGGCTCACAACAGGACAGACCTTGCAACGGACAGACCTTCAACAGGACAGATCATGCAACCGGACATTACGGACATTGACGACTACATTCTAAGCTATTCAGATCACAGAAATTCTTCTGCAACAGGAAGGAACGGCTAGTAGTATAGTATGCTCTATCTGAAGTGCATTGTAGTATAGTACTACAATTCTAATTGTAGTATACAAGTACCAGAAAGAGCCAAAATCGTGGCTAGACGCGGCCAGACAGGAAGCATATTCCTCAAAATAATTTCAACAGACCACAGAAATTACTGTAATACCATCATTTGCAGCGTGTGCTTAGTCGAATAACAGCATCTTGACGCAAAATTGACCACCCCATCAAGCAGATACCACTAAATTATTCCTTAACTTGTAGATTTCCTCTATACTACAATTATTGTAGTATATACTACAATTAATTGTAGTATGGACTGAATTGTAGTATAGTATAGTATAATACTACAATTCCAGACTAAATTGTAGTATAGTATAGTATGCCATACTATACTATACTATACTATTATACTACAATTCATTATAGTATAGTAGGACACGTTGACGGCAACATCCGCAACTTTTGGTTCTTATTCTGCGGTTACGGTATAATAGACAAGCGCACAAAGTCGGCCTCGTCTATCCAGAGGTAGAAGAGGCTGCTGGTGGAGTTGTCCACGAAGAACTGCCAGCCGTTCCAGTTGGTCAGGGTGGTCAGCAGGACGGCGCCCACCAGAGCCGAGGCGAACATCCATTTCAGGATTCGGCCAGAGAACAGCTGCGGAGCGGGCGAGGTGGGAACTGATTTGAACTAGGTACCTACCGTAAATAATAAGCTACTTATACTACTTGTACCATGTAACAATAAGCGTACCGGCCCCCCCCCCCCCCCCCCCTTCTCTATCGTCTATTTCATCATTTCATGCCACATGGGTCGAGTGACGCGTACTTGAGATTTTGCGGTACTTTGGTACTGTACTGCAAGCAAGCTACTACCACGCACTACTGAAGTAGGAGGTAGCACCAAGTCGCCAACCTTGTTGTACATCACCGGGAAGCAGATGGCGCACAGCCTGTTGACGGCCATCAGCATGACGCACTGGGGGAGTCTCAACACGGCGACGCTCTCGAGTTACAAGCATGTGCAAGGCGAAGCATTCCTTCAGCGACCGTGCGACGCGACTACAAACGCACTGCGAATAGAGAACGTTGGAAGGGGGGAAGTTTGGGCTTTGGAGACGATCGGCCAAGCCCTTGCTAGTTATAAACGGAATGTAAGGAAGGAAGGCGTGCGCCGTATTGGACTCCCCTCGTGTTGCCACCAGTGGACGTACCACAGCAACACCAGAGCTCCAGTCGCCAGGACGTTGGAGTCTCTGTCCCACGCGAGAAGCTGTCGATTGAGGTCGGGTAGCCAGGCCCAGAGCGGAACCTGCGCGGTAAAAGGCACGGTATGTATCCTATATACTAAGCGGCTAACGATGTTTGTCTGTCCGCATGCCACAAAACGCGAGATCTCTAGATACAGTTGATGGATCGCGACGGGCTATGCACCAAACTGACCGCCATTTGTCGGCGCCTCTCGCCAGACGGGTCTCGACTTTGGGCGATCGCTAAATCTCCAGAATTCGCGAAAATATCGACCGCGCAACACTAAACACTGCGCGCAGTTGACGTGCGCCTTATAAGCGTCGATTTTAATCAACAACCAAAAACGACGATTGCGCAGTGGATAGAGCGATGGTCTCATGATCAATAGATCGCTGGATCGATCCCCGCTTTGGTGGAAACGTTTTGCTGCTTAGAATCTCTTTTGAAAACATTTGGTTCGTTATTCAGGCAATCCTCGCGGGACTCAAGACGTTCGAATCACTTTGGAGTCGACCATTCACTTCTGTCGTGAACTCCATAACTGCAGTTGTCGAATCGAATCGGGCTGAATGTAACACTGGCAGGGGCACGGTGTCTCTATCTGAAATGTTCTATTGCCTAAACCCAAATTTCTACAGGCTAAACCTACGCCTCTGTTGTGTATTTGCAGGCACAGGAGCTGGTGTGATCCTAAATGCAGGCACTGGCAGGGGCACAGTGTCAAATGACTTGAGATCTAACTGTAATGGCCTGCGGTGCACTGAATTCGATGATTGCATTATCTCCTTCATGTTCTGCAGATTACCCATGGGATATTGACCATAGAGATCCTCCTACGAGCTAAAGACTCTAGTCTACATTACTATGCCAGCTAGGTGTTTTGTCCGTCCGTCCGTCCGTCTGTCTGAGTACGCTTGCCTTCCTAGCACTTCGCCACGCGACGCTTCAGCATGCGCCTGCCTCGCTAGCACTTCGCCACGCGACGCTTCAGCATGCGCGCGCTAGGAAGCCAGCAGGACGCCAGCGGCGTCCCGCAGAGAAGCTCGCTCGCTTCGATCGATCGACCGCAGAAAATCAATCGCTGCACGGCCAGCGTCGCCTGTTGCTGCCTGCCTTCAACGCAGGCTTTGCCTGAACAGTACGGCAATGCACGGTAGCAGAGCCTTGCAGAAGCGAACAGTGCGGCAGTGGGCGGTACAGCAGAGAACCTTGCAATGCGCAAATGCAACAGAGCCGAACAGTACGACAATGCTCGCGCAGGCAATTCTAGCCGCTTCAGCGACTATTTCGCTTGCAACAGGACAGATCTTGCTTGCAACAGGACAGACTTTCTGCAACAGGACGCTGCGCAATTGCAACAGAGCCGGCAGGCAATTCTAGCCGCTTCAGCGACTATTTCGCTTGCAACAGGACAGATCTTGCAACAGGACAGACTTTCTGCAACAGGACGCTGCGCAATTGCAACAGAGCCGAACAGTACGACAATGCTCGCGCAGGCAATTCTAGTCGCTTCAGCGACTATTTCGCTTGCAACAGGACACATCTTGCAACAGGACAGACTTTCTGCAACAGGACGCTGCGCAATTGCAACAGAGCCGGCAGGCAATTCTAGCCGCTTCAGCGACTATTTCGCTTGCAACAGGACAGATCTTGCAACAGGACAGACTTTCTGCAACAGGACGCTGCAACAGTTCAGACGTTACAACAGGATCGTCGCGCGAGGCGACGAGCGCCGTTGGCTCGCAACAGGACACACCTTTGCAACAGCATGGACAGCACGCCAATGCTCACGCAGGCAATTCTAGCCGCTTGAGCGAGTGTTTCGCCAAACTAACCGTTGAAACGAGGTACCCCAGCAGCGCCTTGAACAAGCACATTGGCAGACGATACAAATACCATGCTAATCACATGACACAAATTCTTCTGCAACGGGAAAGCACGCTAGTTTTCTCTATTAGACATGCCAAGGCCTGCAAGTGGTGCTCTTGTGGGTGATGGTCATCTTCTGGTAGACCGACACATGTGCAGGAGTTCTGGATCGAAGGTGAGTTAATGGACCGACGCGTCTTAGAGAGCGCCCCATTTGAAAATGAGCGCCCCATTTGAACACTCCAGCGCCCCATTTGAAAATGAGCGAAGACCGAATCACAGCAGGAATACGGTATTCTCGTGGGAGTACGGTAGCCACAGTATACAGCCATGTGCCTTGGCCAGGGCGTAGAGGGCGACGAGGTCGGCGCAGTCTGCCATTCCTAAGAAGAAGCAGAGGCGGAAGAAGCTCGAGTTGAAGGGCGCTTCATGGCGACTCCTCTGGAGCTCCCACAGGAAGGAGAGGTAGAAGAGCCAGGAGAAGAGACTGAGAAGGAGCAGGACCAGCTCCTTGGGCCCGAACAGCGACGTGAACATGGCTTCACACACAAGCGAGTTTTAACTATTGATAACACATGTTTTAACTATTTAGCGGTAATTGATGCGATGGTCAGCTCGCGAGGTTCGCTTCAGAAGTGGCTGGTGCCTTGTCTATACATGTACATCCAGCGACCTTTGTCAATGCACACACGTGACACCCATGGGAGTTGACGAGTTCCCACATTCCTCAATTAGAATGGCGATGATTCATTAGGAGATCAATACTGTCAGCGAAGCGCTCTGTTGGCACCCCAACGCGCTTGAGTGGTTTCGGCGCTATCGGCCAGTATTTCACCGCACTTCCAGTCATAGAGGGCCGACAGTCGCACAGATGCCTGAATTCCCAGTGAATCAGGTCGCCTTGTCTGCGTAAGGAGGTCATTTCCGTCGAAAATGGCGAGTTGGGTGGCGAGCTTCGACCTCCTGCTGGGCAACTGGCACCTATCGTCCCTCGAGCCCGTCCCACTGGCGTTGCCGACTTTCTACACATGTCGACCTTCTGGATGCGAGAGACCTCTCCTCTGGGGCAACAAGTCCGGGTGATCGGCTCTGAAGCTACAGTAACACAAGAATTCCACTTTCAAAGCGTCAAGGCTGTAGGCCTGGCAAAAGCAGCGGCTTCTTTGGGAAGAAGAGAAGCAGCTCAAGTCAATCAAAGAGCATCCGCAGCCAGAGACGTCTGCAGTGCATGTATGTATGTATACGCGCTACGTTCCGATATTCCGACCCCTCCCCTCTGCTACCGCATTTACCGACCGCTCTTTCGCTGCCCGCCCTGGTCAGAACATCGTACTTTTCGTCCGTTGGTGTCGGCTCTAGGCTCTAGGCACTTCGCCGTGGCTAGCGACGAGCTAACACTGATAAACGGGCGATTCTATCTACTACGTACCTATTAGGTATGTTTGAAAGGCGATTTGCAGGGCGTGACTGGCGAGTTGGGTTGTGCGCACGCAGCTCAGTAACTCTCGTCGCCGTCATTGGGAAGAGAAGAAGACTATATTTTTGCTGCCGAACTGCAAACTGCAAACTTCACAAGTGTTTGACGAGTTCTATCAATGGCGACGATTGCCTTCTGGACGCTGTTTAGCACGACGCTGGCGGCCGCGTCCGGCTGCATCTTCGGCGGAAATGGGCCAACGCGTCAGTCGCACATTTCACAACATTGAGTTGTCGTTTCAAGGTCTACGTATCAGACATGCAATCGACCCTGGATTTTGCCAGTTGTCTTTGTCCTTGTCTATAGTACTAACTTGTTTCGTCGCCTCTATCCTTCCTATCAGATTATCCTAAACTTTTTTTGTACAGGATGTCTCATGGTGGGTGTACCAACTTTGATCGGCTGTTGCGCGTCACTGCGTTGGCCGATTTGGCTGAAATTTCGTAGGTACGTACTACTAAGTGAGACTTGGACATCTGCAAAACTTGAGCGTCCTACACCAATTCTGGCGAGAAAGCGGCCCCAAAACGCAGGATTAATCGAGCTTCAGAACGGTCTTGGAACGAACCTCGTAGCTTGTAACACGCTTCAGAACAATCAAATCAAAGCCAGTCTGCAGGGCCATAATCGGACCTGGGCAACTGCTTCTGCTGCTGCAGAGCCTCTTCCACGAGGTGTACCATCGTCGAAACATTTTTGCGGTTTAGACCAGCACTCCCGCCACAATTGGTGTAGGACGCAAATTTTGCAGATGTCTAAGTCTCACATACGTAGTAGTACGTATCTGCCAAATTTCAGCCAAATCGGTCAACGCAGTGATGCGCAACAGCCGATCAAAGTTGATACGCCACCATGAGACACCTTGTATTGTCTAGTCCTCAAATTGTCCTCCAATTGCATTTCTTTTGGTTCAGGTGCCATTCTCGTGATCGGCGGTCAGAGTGACGGGGGTATGCTGGACTCGGTCCAGTTCTACGTGCCCTCGGGCGAGACGCTCGCGACGGCGTTCAACGGCACCCTGCTGAGACCCAGATTCGACCACGTCGCCGGCTTCTACGGAGGCCGAGTTATCGTGGCCGGAGGCACCGGACCAGACTTCAGAAGGACTCGCTCGACTGAGATCTACGACGCGCCCAGGGGGGTCTTCGTACAGGGGCCCGACATGCTCGAGCCGCACTCGCAGGCCATCGGCCGGATGATTGGTACGGGAACTGCTGAAATTTTTCGTGGCGCGTCGATGTGCTTCCGCCCTTGCGCACTCCAGAGAGCCGCTTCTACGTCTGCGGCGGCATGGCCGAGCGCGCCTTGACTCCCAACTGCGAGTACTACGACTTCGAGAACCCGGCGGCCAACTGGACTCGCGCGGCGGCCCTGCCTTTGGGCCTCAGCGGCGCCGCCGCCGCTCCAGTCGGGGACGACGGCTCCTTCCTCGTGATCGGCGGCAGCGACTCTTCCCAGCAGCGACAGGACGCCGTCTACCGAATCGCGCCCGACGGCGGCGCCGTCGCCGCGGCCAGTCTGACCGGCGGTCCGAGATACGAGGCGGCCGCCGCCGCCGCGCCAGACGGTACGGTGGTGGTGTGCGGCGGCCAGCGTCCCGCCGAGCGCCTGGCCACCTGCGAGAGCTACTCGGCCTCCGCCGACGCCTGGGACGCCGCGGGCGCTCTGCGGGAAGCCAGGTCCTTCCACTCCATGGTCAACTACCGGGGTCGGCTGCTGGCGTTGGGCGGCGCCGGCGTCGACCCCGAAGACGGCGGCTTCCGCCGACTCGACTCGGTGGAGGAACTAATGGACGACGGCCGGTGGCAGCTCGACGCCGGCCGGCTGACTACGGCGGTCAACGGCTTCGCCGCCGTCGTCTACGAGGAGTAGTAGCAGCGCGACACGTCGGCATCCATTGTCACGCAAAGACGCTCATCAAAAGCGCGTGGTTCGATTCTACAGAGTGTCCCACGGTGGGTGTACCAACTTTGGTCGACTGTTGCGCGTCACTGCGTTG
This sequence comes from Linhomoeus sp. GSCO2_2, assembly GCA_030248115.1. Lineage (NCBI taxonomy): Eukaryota > Metazoa > Nematoda > Chromadorea > Monhysterida > Linhomoeidae > Linhomoeus > Linhomoeus sp. GSCO2_2. Next base: position 10,436 of record JASAMZ010010877.1, read on the forward strand.
ACCGATTTTACTGAAATTTTGTCGATACCTACTGGCAAGTGTAACTTAGACACTTGCAAAATTTCAACGCCCTACACCTATTCTTGCGAGAATGCCGCCCCAAAACACAAACATTGTCATTTTTTTCGCCGCGCCTCAGCGCGGCGAGGTGTATATGTCACGGGGAGAACCCGAGTTCAGGGAGAACCCGAGTACTCGGGTTCTCCCTGGTTATTTGGTGAGAACCCGAGTACTCGGGTTCTCACTGATGCAGTTGGTGAGAACCCGAGTAGAGAGGCGGCGGGCGGCAGGGCGCGCTCGACCGTGGGCCCCGCGCAGTACAATGAAGCCTACCACAAACAAATAAACAACAATCGCCGCTTTCAATCTGCTATAGCAGCTTCTAATTTGGGGAAAGCGTTTGTAACAATTTGATAAAGTCCGGTTGACATTAGGATTATGTGTCTTTGACAGCTGTATATTCCTTTGAATTCAGGCTATGCTTAGGCTCGCCCTGCGCCCACAGTGCACAAGAGTCAGTCGGCGTCGCAGTCTGGTGGGTCGAAGCTTAGGCTTAACGCGACCGGTGACCGACTTCAGGGCGCGCGGAGCGCGCCCTGAAGTTGGTGGTCGCGCTAAGCCTCAGTTTTCGACCCGCCAGGCGCGACGCCGACCGAGTTTTAGTGCAAACGTTGAGTGGTATGAACACTCCTCCATCTAATTCACCTCCTGCTCAGGCCGGCTGTGCCTCGCCGACCAGAGATTGCGCGGTTTGGAGGGGCCGCCCCTTAGTTTCATCGGCCTCACATGCGCGCCCTCGGTCATACGCAGCTTGTCGGCCACTCTACTCGGGTTCTCACTAACTCCATCAGTGAGAACCCGAGTACTCGGGTTCTCACTAAATAACCAGGGAGAACCCGAGTACTCGGGTTCTCCCTGAACTCGGGTAGTCACTTTAACATATATATACGGATGACAATGTCTGTCTGTCTGTCTGTCTGTCTGTGTGTCCGTCCGTGGCACCGAAGTAAAATATGTGGCATATGTGGTCAAGTAGAGTCGAGGTCGCTGAGTACGGATCCGGTGTCCGTTTGTGTTGCTAATTTCGCATTTTCGAGATATTCGCAATTAAAATTCGAAAATGTCGAAAATCGACTTATTCGTCTGATGCGCTAGCCGCGAAATTTCTTCAGAAATGGAAGGAGCATGGACCGCGGATAATTTGTAACACAAAAGAAATTTTTTGCAAATGTGGAATTTAATAGAAATACGCGATTATTTGTCAAAATTGCATAAATTGACTAAAATACAACGTCGTTTACTGACGAATGTGAATGCAGAAATAGAAAGGTCGTATACCAATAAGGATTTGTGACATAGTTTTGCAGTTTTTAAAAATTGCAATTTCGAGATATTTTCAATCAAAATATGGAAATGTCGAAAATCGACTTTTTCACCTGATGATATAGCGGCGAAATTTCTTCAGAAATGGAAGGAGCATGGACTGCGGATAATTTGTAATGCAAGAGAAATTTTTTGCAAATATGGAATTTAATAGAAATACGTGATTATCTTTCAAAATTCCATAAATCAACAACAATAGAACGTCGCTTTTTGACAAATTTTAACGCGGAAATGGTAAGGCCGTATGCCAATAAGAATTTGTGACAGGTTTACATTTTTAATAAATTCCAATTTCGAGATATTTAGAATAAAATTTTAAATAAATGTCAAAATCGAGATTTTCGTCTGATGGCCAGAACAGCTGTTTATTGATGATAATGATGAATGTGCACTCGGAAACAGAAATGCGTACCGTACGCTGAACACAGGAATTCGCTCGCACCAAACTTTTGGCAAGTTTTTTGTTGGATGTGACGTTTTCACACAGGTAGGAAACATCAGATAAACGGCGTCGTATCATGCCGATAACATACAGCGAACGCGGCGATATCACTGAGCTTCAGATCAGCTGTACAGACAACCGTATCGTGGGGATAGCTGCACTTGGCATTAAGGTACACATTCTCAAGACACTTTCTCCAGATGCGGCTAACGATGTGTACAAAGTTCACTATACTGTTCACCAACATTTGACAGACACAAAGTATAGGTTGAACTTTTTACACACACAGCTTGTATACTCCACAACAAGCTGTTTTAAAAAAGTTGAGTTGTTTTATTAATACAGAGTGGTTTGTGAGTATTTTAAAGTGGAAGAGTAAAAGAGTGGATACTTTTGTAAAGTATTTCGAAGCCTTTCCGATATGACGCGCGCCCGCCCGGAGTCCACTATTCATGCGCTACTTCTGACACACTCCTTTCTGAGAGGTTCTTGCAGGGCAACATTGGGATCGCCCGGGATTAATTTTTTGAGCATGACACACGCATTTCTAAGCGGTTGTTGCAAGGCAACATTGGGATCGCCCGGGATTAATTTTTTTAGCAGACAAAGTTGTTCGTAAGACAAGGATTAAAAAAAAACAAAACTATTTCTTTAGGAATGACCGTTCAACAACTGCCTCAACGTAAGCTTTCAAACGGTCGAACGAATGCCGCTCTACAACGTAAGACGAGCGAGTTAGGGCTGATTTGCTGTTTGAACCTTTGGATTACTATAGCTCGCAATATTCAAACTTTTGAGTTTCGACCATAGAAGAACAAATGATCAGTGAGTCAAGAGCTATCCAGCAACTCAAGATCGTCTCTCTACGGCGCACGCTGAGCGGATTAGAGCGATTTCTATGCTAAAACGCGAGAATGTCGCTTTTCGTGGTGCGTGTTTGCGTAATTAACAAAATTTCTACGCCAAGTGAAATAGCACGTCGAGACCTTGTAGTTGACCTATCGCACGCCGCCCTACAACGTAAGACGAGCGTGTTAGAGCCGTTTTGCGTTTTGGACCTTCGTATTACTGTAGCGCGCGCAATTCAAACTTTTGAATTTCGACTCTTCTTAACGGAATTATCAGCGTGCCGAAACCTATTCAACGAACTCAAGATCGTCTCTCTATGACGGAAGACGAAAGAGTTAGATAAGTTTTGCGTTTTAAACTTTTGGGTTACTGTAGCTCCCGAAATTCAAACTTTTGAGTTTTGACCAATAGAAGAACAAATGATCAGTGAGTCGAGAGCTATCCAACCAACCCAAGATCGTCTCCGTACGACGCACGCTGAGCGAGTTAGAACGATTTCTGCGTTAAAAACACAATAATGTCGCTTTTCGTGTTGCGTGTTTGCGTAATTAAGAAAACTTTTAATGCCAAACGAAAGAGCACGTCGAGACCTTCTAGTTGACCTATCGCACGCCGCTCTACAACGTAAGACGAGCAAGTTAGAGCCGTTTTCCGTTTTAGCCTTCGGGTTACTGTAGCGCGCGTAATTCAAACTTTTGAATTTCGAAGTCTCTTAGCAACATTACCAGTGAGTCGAGACCTATTCATAAAGTCCAAGATCACCTTCCTACGGCTTTCCAACGCCGAGATCTGAGAGCGTAACGAACGCACGCACGCACGCACGCACGAACGCACGAAAAGCTCTCGTAGGGGTTCGCCCGGCTGAGGCCGGGCGAAAAAATCCAAGATAAATGATTAGTTTATTGAAACGCAGTTAGTTTATAGAATTTAGTGGCAACCAAACAATTGCAATTTACTAATTTTGGTTTACAATCTGTGGGCCTCACATTGCGTCTCACAACTTGAGCTACATTGCCATGTCTACTCAGTCTAAGATTCAAACGTCATTCATTCATTGTGCGTCATTCAGCTGCGTCTAGCGGCCAAACTTTCAGTCCTCAAAGAGCTCATGTCTTGCGTCCGCCCTACTCCCTGCTCTCACGCGCGCTGTAGAATACTTATATTTTGACCCTACTCTTTGGCGATTGGGTTGGTTTTCAACGTTACACAACCGAAAACCCACAATTTACGCGTGAAAACTGCGTTTTTCCGCAACAAAACGCAGTATTTCCCGCGAAAATTGGAATTTCCGATTGCGGCACTATTTAGGCACTAAAGCGTTATGTATTGCATCGTCTCCTCACCAAACGACAGCGGCGAGGACTGCTCGACCGGCCAACGAAAGACAACTGACAGACAACGAACTGACTTTCTTACGTACGCACCGTAAAGTCAACGCACTGAGCCGAAAAGAATGAGCCTAGCGTTGCGCGGCAGCCAGCGAGCGAGTTGCCTTGTAGGCTGATGCGCGCGCATACGCCTAGTATGAAGGCGCCATGCGCGCACCAACGTTGCGCTATAGCACTAGACAAGGCGGCGTCGCCGCAGCCTCGCTGCAGCAAGATACTACCCCCTACCTTCCGCGCTGTTAGGAAAGAGCTGCCACGTGCATTTATTCTTTATGCGGCGAGCGAATTTTGCGACGGCGACAACGTCCTTCGCAGTGCAATCTTGAAAGCGCATCCCAAGTGGATTCGACTGAAGATAGCTGAAACACACAACTTGAAGAAGCAGAGCGCAGAACGCAATCGCTCACCACAATTGAAGCAGTACGCAATCGTAGCGATTTAGAATTCGCCAAACCTTCAGTGTTTACAATGTACCGTATTAAATTAGTCGCTAACTACTATTGAAAGCCACAACAAAATAAAACTACTGCTATGCAAGACGAGCAGTTCGTAACTCTTTCTGTACCTAAGAATTCTAGATTATATACATTCTACAGAGAAATTCTCGACATTTTCAATACCATACAACGACACGTCGTACGCTTTCAACGATTTGTCGAACGTCGTTGACGCTGCGAGAGCAGTATTTTGCCCGCTAGACGAAGCTACCTATTTCCGCGTCAAGAATGTCGAAAATGTGGATTTTCTTCAAGCGTATTTACTAAATTGAAAATTTTACGATGTCGCATGAAAGAACACGTCGACAGCTTTCAAACGAACTACGACAGACCTTTCTTCAGCGTAAAACGAAAGAATTAGAGCCGTTTTCTATTGTCCAACATTTGGATTACTGTAAGTCGTAAATTCAAATTTCAAAGTCGCGCACCGTAGAAGCTCGAATGCTCAATGAATCCAAATTTGTCCAAACAACCCAACATCATCACTCTAGGACGCAAGACGAGCATATTAGAGCTAATTTAGTGCTAACGGAGTCGAGAATGTCGCTTTTCGTGTTGCGTGTTTGCGTAATTAAGAAAAGTTTTATGCCGCACGAAAGAGCACGTCGAGACCTTTTAGTTAACCTATCGCGCACCGCTCTACGACGTAAGACGAGAGACTTACAGCCGTTTTCCGTTTTGACCTTCGGATTACTGTAGCGCGCGCAATTCAAACTTTTGAATTTCGAAGTCTCTTAGCGACATTACCAGTGAGTCGAGACCTATCCATAAAGTCCAAGATCGCCTTCCTACGACTTTCCAACGCTGAGATATAAGAGCGTGACGGACGGACGCACGCACGCACAGACGCACGCACGATAAGCTCTCGTAGGGGTTCGCCCGGCTGAGGCCGGGCGAAAAAAGTGTGGAGTATATAGCGTTTGTGCGCGAAACGCAGAAAATTTGCCCGTCTGGCGTTCGCGCGTGAAGCGGCCGATTCGCAAACGGTCTTTTGCGTTGGGTAGGCCTAGTGGGTGGGCAGGGTGGACACCAAACGGGGTCACGCTCCGGGACCACGTTGGCGGGAAATTAAAAAATTTAAATTTTCAAAGTACTGAAAAATGGGTTACACAAGGTAGAACTCGAAAAAGTTGCATATAATGGTATATACTATCTTTTGATATGTTGTAGCCCTCGATAGTGCCGAACACGCAAAAATAGAATTGGATCGCTGCGGGACCCATTTTGGCGCCAAATTTGAATAATTCGCGAATTTTGGCCCCGGGTCGACTTTGACGGGCTGCTGTGCGAGCTAGGTAGCAGCTAGAGCGGCGAGACCACTCTTGGTGCTCCTTCCCAGATGTCCTCTATCGAATGAGCCAGGAACGGAGAAAATCGGGCAAAACACAAAAAACTTTCTTACACTGCGACTTTTTCGACTCCGATTTTCGCATTTCGGCGTCTATATCGCTCGAATGCGTTGCCGAATCGTTCCAAAAGTAGTTTCAAACGAATCTACGCTTAAATCTGGTCTAGAAAAGTGTTTCGAAGAATTTTCGAAGCTACAGTATCCCTGCAGCGTCCGTTTGAATTATGGGTGTCGGGTCGACTTTGGCGATATTATACTCGATTTCGGGGATTTCGGGGGCGCTGATTACAAATTTGGCCATTTGTTTAGCGCTTAGATGATGTTTAAGCGTCCCTATGACGAATTCGCATGCCACCATACCCCAAGTGCAGAATTTTGGTTCTGCGAGTCCATAGGAAACTTGGGGTGTTGTATGTCGAATCTGGGGTATTTTGGGATGTGCCGGGTGTCCCAAAAAAAAGTGAACCCTTTTTCTCCAGCTTATAACTCACTGCTGCGACTACCAATCTCAACCAAATTATACACACATATACCCTATTTAGTTCTTATTTAGTGCACCAAATATTGTTAGCATAGTCCTGATATAACCAGTGTTACAGTCGGCTTAGCGCGTGACATCCAAAAACATTCTCGCCCACGCAGTCTCTTGCTTTCAAACGAATAGATTGCAACCGAATATCAACCAGATCAACAGGAGAGGTCGGCAAAATCCTGCTCATTAAATTTGGACTTTATATGTCTCAAATCAGCTATAATAATACCCTCAAATCAGGCGCGAAACGGATCAGTCTTACCTCTTTCAAGAAATCACGTTGCGTGTGGATCATCCCAGGCGTGGCAAAATTTTACTTCTAAAGCATCCAGCGGTATAAATATGATGCTTTGGTTCTGTTTCGACCGTTTTGTGAAAACTGTGTGTTACAAACAACCACAGAACGATTATCGTCAGGATGCGTCTTCTTGCACTAACTGCGCACAGAACGAGGAGAGATTTGAGCGTGAATGATTCATACGCGTGTAACTCAAGCTAGTCTTAAGCGACTGACCTAAAATTTTACACACTTGTCAACAACTCATCAAGGTATATGTGTGCAAAGTTTGGTCCAGATTCATTCACAGAACCGCCAGTTATGAGCGGGAGAAAAAGGGTTCACTTTTTTTGGGACACCCGGTAGATCACGAATTCAGCATTGATTTTGCGATTGGGGGTGCCAGGAGGCCACAATAGCAGAGGAGTCACCGTGCGTAGGAGTTCAAATTTGTGGAGTATACTGCGTCCCCCGGACGACTTGCCTGGTCTCTCGTCGGTTTGTGGCAGCTACAAAGTTGGTTTGCTTGTAGCTACTTTGCTGCCACCTGCACCATCACAATGAGAATTAATCGAGCTTCTGAACGGTCTTGGAACGAACCTCGTAGCTTGCAACATGCTTCAGAACAATCAAATCAAAGTCAGTCTGCAGGACCATCAACTGCTTCTGCTGCTGCAGAGCCTCCTCCACGAGGTCCACCGTCGTCGAAACATTGTTTGCGCTTTGGGCCAGCATTCCCGCCAGAATTGGTGTATTACGCGCAAGTTTTGCAGATGTCTAAGTCTCACTTAGTAGTACGTACCTACCAAATTTCAGCAAAATCGGCCAACGCAGTGACGCGCAACAGCCGATCAAAGTTGGTACACCCACCATGAGACACCCCGTATAGGTTGCGCTTCGTCGTACCTCTTGCTCTTGCCTGTGCTACCAGTTTCGATTTTGCTGTGGTCATTACCCCGTTCTGCCCGGTCGTTTTGAGATGTCCAAGCCTAATGCGTTGGATCGACGCTGCGTGGCAGGACCACAAGAGCTAACATAATGGCACCTATGTACCTGGAAAATGTGCAGAGTCGACAGACAGTTACCGCACGAAATGTGGCGTCCACGGAACGGTCTGACTCGTGGGAGAGCTAAGTTTCCGTGATGCTTCACGTTCACTAGCGCTCAAATCCAGCCAGAGCTGACCTATTGCACTTTCTATTACTATCGCTATCAACTGAAGGCAGGGTTTCGCCATCTTTGACAGTTCCGCGTTTCACCCGCTGCAAGTGCGTTTCACGCCAAGTGACTGGCTGCCTGCCAGTTGCTGCTGCCTGCGTGCGCCTGTTCGGTATTGCTGTGAGTAATACGTACTTCCCCAAACAACTTGTGCGTGATATTGGATTTCAACAACAAAAGGGGAGAGTAGGGGCTCGCAACGACCGAAGACGCATCTCAACCGACGACTCAGCGAATGAACAGTTCCAACACCCGACGAGACGCAAACATTACACAACGACGAAGTGCTAGAAGAGAGCGAGTATTGCGAGTTTTACTCGGATACGACCGACACACAAGCAAGCCCAAGAGTACACTCAGCTACTAACCTAGAAACGATTGGGGGTGGGAAGGTTCGATCCACCAAAAACAACGCAACAAGACCGATTGCCATTATAGTTGCGTAGTAGAAACGATACGGCTCATGGCGGCGACGACGCATCTAATTGACGCACGCACGTACGTAACCAACGAAGAATTCATTCTGAAAAGATAGGGAGAGTCGCCGTCTACTCGCTGGCGTCGCCGTCCCCTCCTCGGGGAGAGCGCGAGGGGGACTTGCCGCCGTTGACGGCAGCGCCGCCTGGCGAGCCGCTCCTGGAAACAACAAGGTCCTGATGAGAATTTCTCGCGAGACAAACTTCCAGACAAGAACAATGCAGGTACGACTAAACTGACTCACTCACCCGCTGCGTCGTTTCTTGTCCGCTTCTGGAGAGGCGCTGCGACTGGCGCTCCTGGAATGTCGTCGGAAACGCTACAAGTTGTACAAGGTCAGAGACAGGCTCACATGACACATACCCACCCCTGTTGATAAATGGAAAAGTCTACAAACGCGCTCAATCTCACCCTTAACTCCCTTTCTTCAGTCTTCAATTTCACTTCGAACCCAGTACATTCAAAACCAGACCAAATTTCAGCCCCACCATGACCACTAGTCGAATTTCAGAGACGTCCACACAAGCCACTCAGAACTGCAGCGGATCTATGCCGTCTTGTCACCACTCCACCACTCAAGTTCAACAAGGCGAAGGTCGCACGAGAACACGTAAACCCCCCCCCCCCCCCCCCCCACACCTTCTCCTGTCCTTTTCCTTGTCTTCCCGTGGCGGGGGAGTTCCCGAGGGCGACCTGGATCCCTTGGAAGGCGATCGCTTCCTCCTCTCTTCCTCCCCCTTCTTCTTCTTCCTCTCCTTCTCCCTCCTACTCCTTCTACTCTCCTCCCTGTCGCTGTCCCTGTCCTCAGAGGGCGATCGACTGCCCCCTCCACTGCTGCGTCGCCTTCGACGTCGACCGCCGCCGCCGCCACTGCGACGCCCCGGAGAGCGACTGCGCGATCGGGAACGCGATCGGGATCTCGAACGGCCGCCCCGGGCCCTGCCCCCGCGCTGCAAATAAATGGAAGCTCGATCAACTCTGGCGGTTCAACTGCAGTTTAGGGGGATTTTCAAATAATAGGGGGATTTTCAGACAATAGGGGGATTATGAAAAAATAAAGAGATTTTCCATCGAGGGGAATTTCCGACTTCTCCGTAGCGGGAAAATACGTTGGAGGCCATGGGGAGCCACAAAATGCCCTAAATAGTGAGTCAGAGACGCTGCAGTTTAGGGGGATTTTCAAGTTAGGGGAGCCACACTGCACTTTAGGGGGATTTTAAAGTATTCCTGCACTTTAGAGGGATTTTCAAATAACGTAATATGGCTTAGGCTTATGCTTAGGCTAGGCTCATGCTTAGGCTTATGCTTAGGCTCATGCTTGGACTCATGCTTAGGCTTATGCTCAGGCTTATGCTTAGGCTCATGCTTAGGCCTAGGCTCATGCTTAGGTTCAGGATCAGCCTTAACATTCTCTCACAACGAGCTGAACTACAAGCCTAAGCCTGAACCTAAGCCTAAGCATGAGCCTAAGCATAAGATCAAGCATGAGCCTAAGCATGAACTTAAATAAGCCTGAACTGAAGCCTGAACCTATACATGAGGCAAATGCTATGTTATTTGAAAATCCCTCTAAAGTGCAGTGTTATTCCAAAATCCCCCTAAAGTGCAGTGTGACTCCCCTAACTAGAAAATCCCGCCAAAATATTTTCTGAAAATTCCCCTAAACTGCAGTGTCTCTAACTCACTGTTTAAGGCATTTTGTGGCTCCGCATGGCCTCCAATCGTATTTTCCCGCCACAGAAAAGTCGAAAAATTCCCTCGATTGAAAATCCCCCTATTATTTCAAAATCCCCTATTTTCTAAAAATTCCCCTATTTCTTGAAAATCCCACTATTATTTGAAGATCCCCCTAAACTGCAGTTGAACTCAACTGGCCAACCAACAACCGGAAATTCTGAAAGAGAAAGAAAGAGCCAGTAAAATGTCACATTGAACTGACCGGCGGGGATCCTCTGAATCGGTAGTTGGGCCCTTTGGCCCACTCGACGACCATGCGCAGACCCTGGCCCAGATTCCGCCCGTCCTCACGCTTCATCGCGTCCTGCAACGAACGGCGCAAAGTAGAGAAGGAAATAGTGTAACTTCAGCTTTTCGTCACACACACACACACACACGCGCGCAGAAGAGTACTCTTCCACTCGCACGCAAAACACTGTTCTCGCCTTTCAGTCGGAGCCTGCGGTCGGTCGACCCTTCGATCACTCAGCGAGCCAAACGGCAGTAAGTCGGTCTTTACGAGACGCAAATTCTCTCTCTCGCTTTCTTTCTCAGTCTGTCTGTCTGCTGAGGTGGGTCAACGGTTGAGCGACGCGAGAACGGAACGGACTCTGTCTGTCTCTGTCTCTGTCTGAGTCAACAGTCTGTTGGGTTGTGGTGGTAGTGAGTCTACGGGTGTCTGACGGTTCGCTGCTCATTCTCTCGCTCTGTCTCTCTCTCTCTTTCTCGCTCAGCGGTGGCACTCTCTTTCTGCAAACGGTTTGACGATTCGCCCAACGCTAGAAGGTGTTCCGTTCCATTCTCCGCGTGAGTTCGAGTGGCTGGTCACCAGCGATGGCGTCAAAAACAAGAGAATCGGACTCGCCTTGGCGTCCCTCTCGTCCTCGTAGTCGATGAAGGCGTAGGCCAGCGTCCCGCCTGAAAGCGAAACCACACAAAATCTCAATTTGTCAACGATTGACATTCATAATCCGCCAAAATCACGCACGTCCGAGCTTCAGTTCGCAGCGCACCAGTCGGCCATATCGACTGAAGATGTCCTCGAGCTCTCCCTCGCGCATATCCTGCGGCAGACGGCCCACGAACAGCTGAGCCCGCTCACCCATTGCTGATAGTTTCCTCGCGTTTCTCGCAACAACTCTTCAAAGCTACGTTCCACTTCCAGATACAAATCACGAAACACAACGTAAGAATGACGAGTTATGAGTAGGAGCTTCGCAAAACAGCACAGCGTATGGCGTTCCAAGCGACACTTGCTGCGCCAACACTACCCACCGGAGCGCATATTCTAAACCAAGGAACAAAGACGGCAGACAGATGAGAACCCGCTAGGAAATTCGTAAAAGAGAACTAGATAACCGAATCGTGCCTTTAGACAATGCGTTTGACAGGCAGGATGACCAGCGAGTTGAGACCTAACCCCTCACCGACCGTAGGGTCTATGTATAGACCATTCTCACTGCCTCGATACTCCAACCGCTCATTTGATGCTTGAGCGAGCACAAGGTATCAAAGTGATTCGTGCCTTGGTATGTGAGTGTTGAGTGGGGTTTGACTTGATAAACGAACATCGAAGGCACTGCTGCAGCACCAAACTCTTGATACCTCGCAACTCCATGCCAATGCAAAAAGTATCACAAATTGATCGTCTGGTGGTAAAAGCCCTTCCCTAATAGAACATGTGACACAAACAGTATCACAACAGCTTACGTACCATTTAAATCTTTGTTTTGACATCCATTTATCAGCACTAATCAGCACAAGCATTAGCTGAGTTTTATCAGCACAAGCATTAGCTGAGTTTTGGTCACAAAATCTAGACTCAGCTACGCAGTGCCAGCACGACTATCATCAGTAGATGACTGACACTTGTTTATGCAACAAATTCTCTAGATACAAAATTATCCTTTATTCACCATAATAGCACAAAATTATGCTCCTACGCAGTTCTTCTTTCTTGGTTTTCTTGTCTTCAATGGGTGCTTTCCTCTTAGAAGCCAATGGACCTCTGCCTCTTCCTCCTCTTAGAAGCCTAAGTATCCTCCACCCCCTGCACCTCCTCCTCCACTGCCACCACCATCCCC
>JASAMZ010010879.1:0-12685 GCA_030248115.1 Linhomoeus sp. GSCO2_2
TAGATAGGGTGATAGGCCGCTGACACTTTAAATGTCCGCAATGCTAATAATAGGCAGTCGTGTTGTGTATTGGTGACAGACATGTTGCAATGTTGTAATAATTAGGTGTGCGTGCATCCTGCTGAAATTGTATCGCTTAGTAGTTGAAAATAAAAAAAATCTTGCAAAATTGAGCATTACAAAACAAACTACAACGACAAAAAATTTTGCCCCCCCCCCCCTAAATTTTTTTTGCCCCTCCCAGTTGCCAATCCTGGCTACGCCACTGGTCGAGAGCTATCCAACCAACCCAAGATCGTCTCCGTACGACGCATGCTGAGCGAGTTAGAGCGATTTCTGCGTTAAAAACGCGAGAATGTCGCTTTTCGTGTTGCGTGTTTGCGTAATTAAGAAAATTTTTAATGCCAAACGAAAGCGCACGTCGAGACCTTTCAGTTGACCTATAGCACGCCGCTCTACGACGTAAGACGAGCGAGTAATAGCCGTCTTCAGTTTGAACCTTCGGGTTACTGTAGCGCGCGCAATTCAAACTTTTGAACGCCGATTTCTCAAGGCACATTACCAGTGAGTCGAGACCTATTCATAAAGTCCAAGATCTCCTTCCTACGACTTTCCAACGCTGAGATCTGAGAGCGTGACGGACGAACGGACGCACGCACAAACGCACGATAAGCTCTCGTAAGGGTTCGCCCGGCTGAGGCCGGGCGAAAAACTGGCGAGGACGATCCCTACAGTAGCCTTTATCAAACGAGCGCTCCCTCTGTCTCCTCCAATTCCTGGAACCGCGAGCCCTAACTGGCTGACCAACGCTAGCTGACTCATTCGCGTCAAAGGATGAAGGCACAGTGGCAGACGGAAACACCTTCCCTTGGCTATTCGAGAGCCCAATGCCAACTTTCTCCATCAGGTCGTTACCTATCAAGATATCGACAGGAAGATTGAAGCTAACTGGCGCCGTCACTTCGAACGGAATCGTTTCGTTTTCACGCGAGCAATAGACACCCTTCAGCCTCACTGAACCCGTGCTTGAGAAAGTGGAGCCATCGATACCAGTCAACGGAAAGTTCTGATCCTGCACGATCAAATCAGCGCTGCCATTCTGAAGCAAAGTCTCAACGACTCGAGGGCTGACAGTGGTCGTGGTTGCGCCTGAATCTAGGACAGCGACCTGACTCTTCATCTGCCCATTCCTGAATCGGCGCTTCAAATCGGGCGCGACTTGTGGCAAGTCGTCAAAGAGGAAATCCGTCGCAGGAATCAATTTCGACTTCTGGTCTTCCTGCTTCGAGAGCTGGCACAACTCATAAGACGACAAATCTCTAGCCGACATAGCGAACGCCTTCCCGGCCCATTCCTGAGGAAAACCGGCCTGTGTCACGGGTGGCTGAGAATCGACCCTCTGCCAAGACGAAGCCTGCTCAGATGGAACCTGCGAATGAGAGGCGAGCGTTGGTAGCGGCTCATTCACCCAGCGTGACGACTGCATATTCTGCGCCTCAGCCGGCGGACGAGACTGCTGATTTGATGGCCTCTGTGCCCTGATCGCTATACTGTTCACCATAATTTGACAGACACAAAGTATAGGTTGAACTTTTTACACACACAGCTTGTTAGTGGTACGGCCAATTTTACGCGTTCATGGCTCGTTCGATAGAGGACATCTGGGAAGGAGCACCAAAAGCGGTCTCGTCGCTCTAGCTTCCAATTAGGACCTAAACTTTCTTTGGAAACTCGAAGTAACCGCGGCGAAACTGTAGTCAGGCCCGTTGACGGCCAAGCCCGGGACGCGTCTGGTACGCGATAGACTCTACAACTAGCGCCACTAGGATTAGCACGGGCTCAGGCCATAGACTAATGTGCCATGCACTAACCCCTCGCACGTATCGTACCCCAGTAAGCTCTATCAAGTGTAAGGTTGCTCAACCCGTGCGTGGTCAAGACACACTTAGAGACTCACGGATAGGCGCTGTTCCCAGCAGTAGTCCGAATGGGTGTTTATTTCTGACCACAGCTAAGAACAAGCTACCAGGCTAACAAACGGCAGACTACTTATACCGATCTAAAGGCATCTTAGTTATGCATGGCATCCCTAATGGTGCCATGCTTACACAACTTTTGGGGGTAGGCTGGCTGCACTTGATTCATAGTTGCTAAACTTGGAGGGCAGTTTTAACTCAGAGCTTTTGTGGATAACCCAATCTGCAGGCGTCTCAGACAGATGGAGATCCGTGCCTTCAAGGTGATGGGAACAAGAATGTCTCTCTACTACAAATCCTACGTTGACGATTATGACGATCGCACTGAAGACGACCTCTACTCTTGCAACTTCGACGACGATGGAGAAGGCGATTACAGGCATGGTCTCAGAGACTATTTTGGTGACCCTGATGACAGCAACTATGTCGCACACACATGGAAAGCCGAAACAGCCGTCTGGTCCCTGGCTGAGAGAGGCCCAATTGGTTTTGGCAATAGCCCTTTCGAATGGAAGGAAAGTTTCGTGGACTGTCGACCACGCGCATTGATAGAAGTGATTGCCTAAGAAGACAAGTTTACTGTTGATACTGACTAGCCATACTTATGAGGGTGACTCCATTTTGCTGAACTCTGTAGACTCTTGAGTCATACAATGTGTAGACGGCGAAAGCGCTTGCTTGCATCGCATGCATACCGTGTGCAATGCGAGTCAATGATGAGTTAGCAAATACTACTACTCACTGACCAAGCCGGCACAGTACAGAGTACCGCAACCCAAATGCCAGGCTAATGGGGCGGACCAGATTGGACATATTTTATGCTCATTTGTTAGCGTGGCAGCATCGGAGTTTTCAAAACTGCTCTGCACCGTTCCAACACCCAATTTACCTAAAGTGACATCCTGATCCTGAAACAGACTGTGATGTCAGTGTACCCGCCATGCTGGCAGATGTGCCACTCAGCACAGTGACAACTCAAGCCCAGTTAAGAGTCAATGTCTGAGAAACTCGCGTTTCATTCTTAAGAGGTTGGACAAGTTGAAAAATTCAAAATCGAGATTAGAGTTGTATTAGGTAGGGTATTAGGTAGGGTTATGAAGAATGCCACAAATCACCAGAAACATACCCATGGGATCTGGTTTAATCGTGATTTGCGCGCTGGTACAAATGCGGCCTAAAAGAGAGAAAAAATTCTCAGGTGACCTTGTTTCGCTGTTCAACTCCATGTGTTGTCCTAACAACCTGCGCCGCACTCCTTCTGGTAGGATCCTTAATTCTGATACAAGCGAGAAATCAAGTAACATATATCACACACAAACAATGTATTCTACGGTGCCAGTTGTATTAGAAAGGCTAGGTACTCGGTGGTTGGTTCGTCAAGTATGAACTGGGTTTGCGCTACCACTGTGCAGCGTGGTATATCTTCATGCGAGTACCTACCTATTCTATAAGATTATTCATTCTATTAGACTGCGAAAAACCATGCAATGTCAAATTACAAATGGTCGAGTGGTAGCAAAGCGACACAAATCCACACACAGAGTCTTTGTCAACAAGGCATATAACGATACAGTATGCTCGTCATGCTTACGTGCAGCATCCGATCTTCCTGCTGCGATGATCGCGGACACGCTGTGTGTATGCCCATTGAAGCAGGAAATTAGGTTTGGGCCTCAAACAAGAAAATTGACCTATCGCGCACAGTCACTGTCAGATAAAACATGACCCTTGTCAAAATCAGAACAGATCGATCGCCCGCCCACACGTCGCGCAACTTGGACAGAACCTTGTCATATTTTAGAACTTCACATAAGGAAGTAAGCGATAGAACTGGAAACGTGGGTCAAAGAGGCCAACGTGTATAGAAGCAGCGTCACCTTAATAGCTTTCCCTTGTCCACTGTGCAGACAGACTAGATGTCAAACTGACCGTGCACACTGACAATGCATGCTGCGCAACGATGTCCAGCGGTTGATAGGGCGGCCTAGGTGTGTGTGTGCAATGCGACCTCTTCACAGCAGGGCGCCTCGCGTCGCACCCTCCCAAGCATGCGCTGTGCACCCCTTCAGTCATTCATTCATTCAGCCTTATGTGTAGGTCTAGCCATGCGTCACAGCTGCTTGTGGCCGTTATCCAACGGCATAGGGAGTTGTGACGCACATCATCTTGGAAACTCTAATCAGACTGGACGAAATCGGGGAGAGACGGTAGCTAATCAGTGGCTTAAGTCGAGTATGTGTGCAGTGCCCCTTTACTTCATTTCTCAAACGTCTCTAGAACAATGCCACCTCATCCACAACTCTCCCTGCAAAGAAGCCGCCTTAGCAACATGCGCCGACTCATTCTGGGTGACTCCAGATTGCACCTTCACTGCTGCTGCTGGGCAACTGTGGAGCAGTGGCAACAGCACTGCTTCAAGCTGTGCAGCGCCTTCAAGACTGCTTTGAAGGCGCGAACTACGGCAGCCCAGACGGTCTCCTTGAACAGGCGCAGGTAGAGCTCCGTGAAGAAGAGGTGGAGGACGAGGCCGAAGAAACCATTGAAGTCTGTGGTTAACTTCACAGCGTGATGTGGGATGATGAAGATAGAGGTATTGATCAAGCGATGGACTGGTTGACCGAAGGCCCAGAGGACGTTCACTATTAGTCTAAGGAAACCAGAGAGAATGGAAAGGCTGATAGTGAGTAGGTTCAGACCAACGCTGCCGACTAGCAGGCCGAAGTGGCGTCGCAGTCTCTTGCGACGCTTCTCCCGCTCTGCCTCAGGAATTCCGAGACCTTCTCCACTGGAGAATGCGCTATATTCTCTGCGAATGATGCGAGAGTAGTGCAGTTGGCCAGTAAAAAGAGCGATTAGAAGTGCCAGGCAAGAGATATCAGGGGCAATTAAGTGCAGTTGGCGAAAGTTAGGAGGAATTTGTGCAATGATAGACATGGTTACCACGCGAAAGAGAAGCGATGAGCCATAGAACAACATCAGTACGCCAAAGCAGCCAAACGTCAGAAGAACGGGCCTTTCAGTCAGTACGGCCCCACCAGCATGCATCAACATCAAGGCGCGCTCCCTTGCGAGAAGGAGGATGGCCAGTTGATTGAAAATTATGCCGGGGTTAATCACAAACATTGTATAGGTATCTGGGCCAGAAATCTGTCGCCCTAGCTTAAACCCGCAGCCAAGTAGGGATTCCGGTAAAACACTCCACAGGTGGGTTGTCTCCACCAGGCTGCTGACACAGTTGAAGGCGTCAGTAACGGCTTCGACCATGTGAAGCCACATGCACTGGTGGTTGCTGCCTTCGTCACTGAGGCCCCGACGCACCACCACTACTGTGAAGGCACTGCCCACCAGTCCCAGTGGGGTGGTCAGCCACACGTCAGCCTTCGACACCCAGGGCCTGGCCAAGGTGTTAAATGTGGCATGGCCTAGCTTCAGCTCTTCCTCGTAGGCCTTGAACTGGTAGTAGGAGGCTAGCCGTTGTCTCTCCAACAGAAGGAGGCTAGGCTCGCTGAGGAGAAAGCATTGCTTGAAGGAAGCCGAGCAGGAGTACTGGGCTGTTAGTGGCAGGTAGTGCGTTAGCAGCCAGCCAACAGTGGCTCTTGGAGCCCTGCCTCTGCGCAGCGCCCTCTTTAAAGGCTGCAGGGAGTTGTATGAGGTGATCCAGAGTCGCTCGCAGCTCTCCAACTCTTGCAGGATCTTCGTCTGGTTGTCCAGATGGAGAGCAGCTCTGGCCACAATACAGGAATAGATCGCGCATTTAAGAGGTTGCCAGAAGTTGCGTCTCCTTAAAAATCGAGAATGAAGGTGTTTAGTGGCGTCCAGTCATGGAATACCCGCTCTACCGGGTCTTTCGAAACTCCAGGCCCCCCCCCCCCCTCCACAGCACGCTGTAGGAAAGCTAGAAGGGTGAAACTTAGAGTTATGTTAGCCTAATGTGTTGACACCTCTGACACCAAATTTCAGCGTCCTAGGCACATTCGTGCGCAAATGCGGGCTTGATATGCAAAATTGATCCTTTTCTCAAGACCCTCTGCTTTGTAACACCCATAACTCGGGTTGTTGACCAGCTATTGCGCTGCGACTTTTGCCATTATTAAGACAAGAAATAAAGCTTTCGAATGTCGTTTGAACGAATATCGTAATCCGTACGGCGCGCGAGATCGAGCGAATTGAATTTCACAGGCCGAATCTGAATCGAGGGTCGGCCTGCTGCTCGTGGTGCTGGACCGCCTCCTCCACGTGGTCCAGCGACCATGACCAATTTTGGATTTTGAGCCCGCATTTGCGCACGAATGTGTCTAGGACGCTGAAATTTGGTGTCAGAGGTGTCAACACGTTAGGCTAAGATATCTCCAAGTTTCATCCATCTACCTTTCCTACAGCGTGCTGTGGAGGGGGGGCCTGGAGTTTCGAAAGACCCGGTACACATTCTTGCCAGGTGTCATGGTTCTTGCTCGAAATTCCAGTCTTGGATTCACGCTCCTCTACCGCGCGTCTTGCGTGAGCGCTAATTCTGCAAGTAACGTCTTCTGTGTGTTGTTCGAACGAACGCCGCAAGTGGAGAATCAATTTAAAAGCTCGCCTGGTCATGTTCACGGTGGGCGCTGCGGCTTTGCCCACAAGCGACATGGCGACAGCTGAGAGTATAATGGTGTTGAGGGTCATCGTAGTGCCACACATCCAAGCCACATACGAACAACAGCAGTTCTAGTTGGGCCGCCTAATCGGCTGGTTTAGTAACTGAGATGCCTATCAGCTACATTGTACGTTGTCTGTAGACGTCAAGAAGATTCTATCGTTGCTGAGAAAAGCGACAAGACTAATGAGAAAGCAGATGCGGTTGAACTCTCGACAATAGCTTTTCCTCTGCTGTGTAGGGAGTGCGGCGCAGGTTGTCAGGACAACACATGGAGTTGAACAGCGAAACAAGGTCACCTGAGAACTTTTTCTCTCTTTTAGGCCGCATTTGTACCAGCGCGCAAATCACGATTAAACCAGATCCCGTGGGTATGTTTCTGGTCTTTCTGGTATGATCCTTAATTCTGATACAAGCGAGAAATCAAATAACATATACCTATCACACACAAACAATGTATTCTACGGTGCCAGTTGTATTAGAAAGGCTAGGTAAGTGCCAAGTGGTTGGTTCGTCAAGTATTATGAACTGGGTTTGTGTTACCACTGTGCAGCGTGGTATATCTTCATGCGAGTATTCTATAAGGTTATTATTCATTCTATAAGGATGCGAAAAGTCATGCAATGTCAAATTACAAATGGTCGAGTGGGAGCAAAGCGACACAAATCCACACACAGAGTCTTTGTCAACAAGTCATGTAACGACACGGTATGTCCGTCATGCCTACGTATGTGCAGCATCCGATCTTCCTACTGCGATGATCGCGGACACGCTGTGTGTATGTCCATTGAAGTCAGGAAATTAGGTTTGGGCCTCAAACAAGGAAATTGGCCTATCGCGCACAGTCACTGTCAGATAAAACACGACGCTTATCAAAATCAGAACAGATCGATCACCCGCCCACACGTCGCGCAACTTGGACAGAACCTTGTCATATTTTAGAACCACCTCCTCACCAACGCCAATTAGAACTCCACATAAGGAAGTGAGCGATAGAACTGGAAACGTGGGTCAAAGAGGCCAACGTGTATAGAAGCAGCGTCACCTTAATAGCTTTACCTTGTCCACTGTACAGACAGACAGGATGTCAAACTGACCATGCACACCTGGGTTTCTTTTTTGGGCCATAGTGGGGGCCATGGCCCCTAGAATTTTAGACCGGGCCCCTAAGATTTTTGATTAGGGGCCACAGTTTAACAGGGGTACCCCTGTTGCAACAACTCAAAATTAGCACTTTTACAGAAAATTTGGCCCATTTGGCCCCCAGGCCCCAAACGAAAAAAAAAACCTAGATGCACACTGACAATGCATGCTCCGCAGCGATGTACAGCGGTTGATAAGGCGGCCTAGGTGTGCGTGTGCAATGCGACCTCTCCACAGCAGGGCGCCTCGCGTCGCACCCTTCCAAGCATGCGCTGTGCACCCCTACAGTCATTCATTCATTCAGCCTTTTATATTGGTCTAGCCATGCGTCACAGCTGCTTGTGGCTCTTATCCAATGGCATAGGGTGTTGTGATGCACATCATCTTGGAACCTCTAGTCAGACAGGACGAAATCGGGGAGAGATGGTAGCTAATCAGCGGCTTCAGTCGAGTATGTGTGCAGTGCCCCTTTACTTCATTTTAAACGCCTCTAGAACAATACCACCTCATCCTCATCCATGGCTCTCCCTGCAAAGAAGCCGCCTTAGCAACATGAGCCGACTCATTCTGGGTGACTCCAGATTGCACCTTCACTGCTGCTGCTGGGCAACTGTGGAGCAGTTGCAACAGCACTGCTTCAAGCTGTGCAGAGCCTTCAAGACTGCTTTGATGGCGCGAACTACGGCAGCCCAGACAGTCTCCTTGAACAGGCGCAGGTAGAGCTCCGTGAAGAAGAGGTGGAGAAGGAGGCCAAAGAAACCGTTGAAGTCTGTGGTCAACTTCGCAGTGTGATGGAGGAGGTTGAATCTGCTATAGTACAAGGAATGGAATTCTTGACCGAATATGCGGAGGATGGATAGCGAGAGTATGAGGAAGCCAGAGAGAATGGAAAAGCTGATAGTGAGTAGGTTCAGGCCCACAGTGCCAACTAGCAGGCCAAAGTGACGTCGCAGGCGCTTGCGACGCTTCTCACGCTCTGCCAGGGGAATTCCAAGACCTTCTCCACTGGAGAATGTGCTATATTCTCTGTGAATGATGTGCGAGTAGTGCAGTTGGCCAGTGAAGAGACAGATTAACAGTACCAGGCAAGAGACATGAGGGGACATGAGGTACAGACGGCGAGGTTTACCAGAGATATGGAGAATGCCATCGCTGACTGACACATTCAAGAAAAGCGATGTGCCATAGAAAAGCATGAGAATGCCAAAACAGCCAAAGGCCAGACGAAGGGGCTTTTCAGTCAGCATGGGTCCACCAACGTGCACCATCATCAAGGCGCGCTCTCTCGCGAGAAGGAGGATGGCCAGTTGATTCAGAATTATCCCGGGGTTAATCACAAACATTGTATAGGTACCAAAGTTAGAAAAATGTGCTAGCTTAACCCTGCAGCCGCGTAGGGATTCAGGAACAGCGCCCCACAGGTGGGTGGACTCCACCAGGCTGCTGGCACAGTTGAAGGCGTCAGTGATGGCTTCGACCATGTGAAGCCACATGAACTGGCGGTTGCTACCTTCGTCGCTGAGGCCCCGACGCACAACCACCACTGTGAGGGCACTGCCCACCAGTCCCAGTGGGGTGGTCAGCCACACGTCGGCCTTCGACACCCAGCGTGTGGCCAAGGTGCGAAAAGTGGCATGGCCTAGGGCCAGCTCTTCCATGTAGGCCAAGAACTGGTAATAGTAGGCGCGCCGTTGTATCTCCAACAGAAGGAGGCTAGGCTCGCTGAGGAGGAAGCACTGCTTGAAGGAGATCGAGCAGGAGTACTGGGCTCTGAGGGGCAGGTAGCGCGTTAGCAGCCAGCCAACAATGACTCTTTGGGACCTGCCACCACGTAGCGCACTCTTGAAGGGCTGCAGCGCTGTGTATGAGGTGTTCCAGAGTCGCTCGCAGCTCTCAAACTCTTGCAGGATCTTCGACTGGTTGTCCAGATGGACAGCAGCTCTGGCCACAAAACAGGAATGCGTCACGCATAGAAGAGGATGTTCGAAGTTGCGTAACCTCAAAAATCGAGAATGAAGGTGTTCAGTGACGTCCTAGCCATGTAATACACACTTTACACTTTCTCACCAGGTGTCCCAGTTGCCCCTCCAAAGTCCAGTTTTACCTTCAAGCTCCTCTACCGCTCGTCTGGCCTGAGCGCTAATTCTGCAAGTCACGTCTTCTGTGTGTTGTTCGAGCAAACGTCGCAAGAGGAGAATCAATCGAGAGCTCGCCTGGTCATGTTCACGTTGGGCGCTGCAGCTTCGCCCACAAGTGACATGGAGGCAGCCAAGAATAGAATGGTGTTGAGGGTCATCATGGTACCACTTATCCAAGCCACATACGAACAACAGCAGTTCTAGTTGGGCCGCCTAACATCGCCTGGTTTAGTATCTCAGCTGCCTTTCAACTACACTGTCTGTTGACGTCAAGAAGATTCTGTCGTTGCTGGGAAAAGCGACAAGACTAATGAGAAAGCAGATGTGGTTGAACTCTCAACAGTAGCTTTTCCTCTGCTCTGTAGGGAGTGCGGCGCAGGTTGTCAGGACAACACATGGAGTTGAACAGCGAAACAAGGTCACCTGAGAACTTTTTCTCTTTTTTAGGCCGCATTTGTGCCAGCGTGAAAATCATGATTAAACCAGCTCCCGTGGGTATGTTTCTGGTCTTTCTGGTACCATGATTCTTAATTCTGATACAAGCGAGAAATCAAGTAACATATATCACACACACAAACAGTGTATTCTACGGTGCCGGTTGTATTAGAAAGGCTAGGTAAGTGGTTGGTTCGTCAAGTATGAGCTGGGTTTGCGTTACCACTGTGCAGCGTGGTATATCTTCATGCGAGTACCTATTCTATAAGGTTATTATTCATTCTATTAGACTGCGAAAAACCATGCAATGTCAAATTACTAATGGTCGAGTGGGAGCAAAGCGACACAAATCCACACACAGAGTCCTTGTCAACAAGGCATGTAACGATACGGTATGCCCGTCATGCTTATGTGCAGCGTCCAATCTTCCTACTGCGATGATCGCGGACACGCTGTGTGTATGCTCATTGAAGTCAGGGAATTAGGTTTGGGTCTCAAACAAAGAAATTTGCCTATCGCACACAGTCACTGCCAGATAGAACGTGACCCGTATTGGCTAGCACCTACCATCCCAGACGTTTCTCCCTTCTCAGTGTAATGAACGTTGGCGCTTCCAACAAACGTAGTACTGGTTAGCACCTACCATCCCAGACGTTTCTCCCTTCTCAGTGTAATGAACGTCGGCGCTTCCAACAAACGCAGTATTGCTTAGCACCTACCATCCCAGACGTTTCTCCCTTCTCAGTGTAGTGAACGTCGGCGCTTCCAACAAACGCAGTATTGGTTCCCCCCCCCCCCGCCCACAACGCCCAGCACCTACCATCCCAGACGTTTCTCCCTTCTCAGTGTAATGAACGTCGGCGCTTCCAGCAAACGCAGTATTGGTTAGCACCTACCATCCCAGACGTTTCTCCCTTCTCAGTGTAATGAACGTCGGCGCTTCCAACAAACGCAGTATTGGTTAGCACCTACCATCCCAGACGTTTCTCCCTTCTCAGTGTAATGAACGTCGGCGCTTCCAGCAAACGCAGTATTGGTTAGCACCTACCATCCCAGACGTTTCTCCCTTCTCAGTGTAATGAACGTCGGCGCTTCCAACAAACGCAGTATTGGTTAGCACCTACCATCCCAGACGTTTCTCCCTTCTCAGTGTAATGAACGTCGGCGCTTCCAGCAAACGCAGTATTGCTTAGCACCTACCATCCCAGGCGTTTCTCCCTTCTCAGTGTAATGAACGTCGGCGCTTCCAGCAAACGCAGTATTGGTTAGCACCTACCATCCCAGACGTTTCTCCCTTCTCAGTGTAATGAACGTCGGCGCTTCCAACAAACGCAGTATTGCTTAGCACCTACCATCCCAGACGTTTCTCCCTTCTCAGTGTAGTGAACGTCGGCGCTTCCAACAAACGCAGTATTGGTTAGCACCTACCATCCCAGACGTTTCTCCCTTCTCAGTGTAATGAACGTCGGCGCTTCCAGCAAACGCAGTATTGTGCCCTCCTCCAGCCTCCCCTCCCCCCCCCCCCCCCCCCCCCCCCCCCCCTTAGCACCTACCATCCCAGGCGTTTCTCCCTTCTCAGTGTAATGAACGTCGGCCGCTTCCAACAAACGCAGTATTGGTTAGCACCTACCATCCCAGACGTTTCTCCCTTCTCAGTGTAATGAACGTCGGCGCTTCCAACAGCGCGTTTGTACACCTCCATCCCAGACGTTCTCCCTTCTCGCCCCAACCCAGTATTTCTTAGCACCGACCTTCCCAGACGTTTCTCCCTTCTCAGTGTAATGAACGTCGGCGCTTCCAACAAACGCAGTATTGGTTAGCACCTACCATCCCAGACGTTTCTCCCTTCTCAGTGTAATGAACGTCGGCGCTTCCAACAAACGCAGTATTGGTTAGAAACGACCCACCCAGACGTTTATCCCTTCTCAGTGGAATGAACTTCTGCGCTTCCAACAAACCGCAGTATTGGTTAGCACCTACCATCCCAGACGTTTCTCCCTTCTCAGTGTAATGAACGTCGGCGCTTCCACCAACTGCAGTAGTGGTTAGCACCTTCGTTTTCTCCCTCGCAACCATCCCAGACTTTTCTCCCTTCTCTTTTTTATGTAAGTCGGCGCTTCCAACCAACGCAGTATTGGTTAGCACCTACCATCCCAGACGTTTCTCCCTTCTCAGTGTAATGAACGTCGGCGCTACCACCAACTGCAGTACTGGTTAGCACCTACCATCCCAGACGTTTCTCCCTTCTCAGTGCAATGAACGTCGGCGCTTCCAACAAACGCAGTATTGGTTAGCACCTACCATCCCAGACGTTTTCCTCTCCAAAGCAATACGTAACTGAACGAAGTAGGTTACACATA
>JASAMZ010010881.1:0-18049 GCA_030248115.1 Linhomoeus sp. GSCO2_2
CCACTCCCACTCCCATTCCCTCTGCCACTCCCACTCCCACTCCCTCTGCCACTCCCACTCCCACTCCCACTCCCACTCTCACTCCCTCTGCCACTCCCACTCTCTCTGCCACTCCCACTCCCACTCCCTCTCCCACTCTACAGACATTGGCACGTGGGAGAAGGTGTGGGACGACGGCGGCAGCGGCGGCACCCACGACGTGTCGTTCTGGCGAGCGAAGGGAGGAATGGGCGGCTACTGCTACGCCAGCCGCTCCCACGACCATCCGCCCCCCGAGGAGCCCTACGTCATCAACGACTGGGACGTCAACACCTGGTGAAAGAGAGAAGAAATAAGAAGAAGCGCATGTTGATCGAAGTTTAGACGATTCGGTGACGGTTTTAGGGTTATTTATTCGGTTGGTTTCCATTGTGCACTAGGCGAAGACGAAGAAGGCAAGCAACGCTCAACTCTGCGCTTTCCAATATTCAGTCCTTTCCAATTTAGAATTTCGAATTTCAAACTTCCAATTTGGGACCAATTCCCAGTCCCCGACCCCGATCTCTATCCTGATCGGGAAACTCAGAAAAGGGACCCCGCGTCTCCAAAGTAGGCACTCTATTCTAAAGATTGCTAGTCGTGCGAAACGCCAGTTTCAAACGTTCCTGCCATGTTTGTAGGTGGAAAAAATGTGACCTTGTACATAAACCCAAGCTGCCGAAGCTGGTCGTGATTCCAATCCCCACTTTTCGAAAAATGAAACCCCGATCTCGCACTTTGAGAAACGACAATCCCGGTCCCGACAAAACGCGAATCACGAAGTCTAAGCAGGGAGCCATCCACCAACGTGCCCAAGTTGGTCTCTCCTTAGCGAGTCTCGCTATCCGAGATCCGCTGGCGCATAGAACGAATAAATGGACGCACGCACGCACACGCACGCACGCACGCACGCACGCACGCACGCACGCACGCACGCACTCACGCACGCACGCACCCACGCACGCACCCACGCACGCACGCACGCACGCACGCACGCGCGCGCGCGCGCACGCGCGCACGCACGCACGCACGCACGCACGCACGCACGCACGCACGCACGCACGCACGCACGCACGCACGCACGCACGCACGCACGCACGCACGCACACACGCTCGTCGACGCCTTTGACAGTGTGGCCGGCCGAGTGATAGAAACAAGGCGATTCCCATACTCTTTCTGTCTGCACTGCAATGGAAGTCTCAAACAGAACCTGACACGTTCGCCTCTTTTGGGTTGTATAGACGCTGTAATTCACTGCTAAGCATTGTCAAAGCCTGGCTTTACTAGGATCTATTCTATTCACACAAAATAGACAACGAGCAAAGTATCACGAGAACACTAACAATCCAATAGAACACAAACGACTAAAACACTAAAGCACGACCATTCTTTTCCTCATCTTTCTGGGGCACGACAGCCGTTCGCTCATCGACACGTCATAGCCCTTGACGCAGCCCACGAAGTAGGGCCAGCCCAGCATACGGTAGCCCTGGCTCTCGGCCAGCTGAAAGACAACGAGACTGCAATCTACGGTTACGGTTGCGGTTACGGTTCATCGGTTGTGTAGTCCACGGTTACTAATGATCGCGGTAGATACGCCAACTCTGTAACCCACGCATGTCTAATTCGCAATAATCTCATAGATATTGTCTGTATCAATATCACATCATTCAGCAATACGTAACTGAACCAAGACCAAACAAACGTATTGCTAGTGACAACAACAGGGAATTTTGGTGAAATTTCGGCATCTCCCTGAGGGGGTCGAGTTAATAAGCGCCCCCCAAATAAGCGCCCCCTCCAATAAGCGCCCCCCCCCCCCTAGAGGTAGGTTGAAAATAAGTGCTCAGGCGCTTTTTGGAGGATTTATGGTATTTGTTACTTGTCCGGCAGATGCACGCTCCATACATTCGTGCAAAGAAATTTTGAAATATCTTTGCGTGGATGTATCGGGCGTAGTATGCCAAGTAAATATGAAGAAGTTTAAGATTTTAGAATTCAAGAAATTAGGGATATTTTCAAGGGTTTTGGCAAATATGGCAAATATCGGCATTTTAAATGGCTAAAACTTCGCAATATTTATCCATGGATGTGTCCGGCAACGTTTTTGTCACCTATTCGATCGAAAACTAGTTTAACGCTGAAGGGTACCTTCAGGGTGGCACTCCGCTTGTATTGAAGCAAAGCAGACTGGTCGCCCACATACGTGTAGCCGGGGGGGGGGGGGGGGGGGGGGGGGGGGAAGCCCCCCCCCCTCCTAGCCGGAGGTGTACCCCCCCGTACCCCCCCCCCCCCAGGTACCCCCCTCCGCCTTCCCCAAACGACCCCCCCCCCCTAGAATTTCAAAAATTTTCGCCTGCGGCGCAAAAAAATGGCAAAATTTCGCCTGCGGCGCTTGAAAATAGCAAAATTTTCGCCTGCGGTGCTATATTTTGGACGTTTTTGACCAAAATTAAGCGATTTTTGGCACTTTTTGGCCTATTTTTGCAAATTTCTTTTATTTTTTGGTACTTTTTTGGCAAAATTTCTAGGTCATCTGACCCCCCTCCAGGGACCTCAGACCCCCCCCCCCCTGAGGGGTCCTATACCCCCCCCCCCCGACCCCCCCCCCCCCTCCCCGGTTGGCGGCTACACGTATGGTCGCCCATCTCACTACTCTGTAATAATCCGTTTCGCAAACAAACGCCAGACTTGCGTTCAGCGTCGATGACCACGTTCGAACAAGTTTGGACAAGTTTTGACGTATTTGAATGTGTTTGGACAAGCTTGGACATATTTGGACAAGTTTGAACATGTTGGGACAAATTTGGACATGCTTGGGGCGTGTTCTGACGCCCAAAGCCAGCTAAATGAAACTCAAAACACAAAACAAACGCCAGATTCGTGTTCTGCGGCATCAGAAAGCCCAGAAACAACTGTCAACTCAATTTTGAAAATTGAACCACGGGACACAATTTTTGGCCGGCCGGGCGCCGAAATAAGGATAAAGGCGTCCGAAATCGCAAAACAAACACCGGATTCGTGTTCAGCGTCGTCGAATACCCCCGAAACACGTGAAAACTCAATTTCGAAAATTTGACCCCGGGATCCAAAAATTCGACGCGGCCAGGGTACGGCATCTCAAAGCGGTCAAGACACTTCGTCTAGACCAACTTTTACGTAGAACACGTTGCAATGGTCAATTTGCGGCTAACGGCACGCTTTCCAGCCCAAAAATCCACTCAATGTCGAAAATCCCAATTGTCCGCTCGGGACTCGGGACCTTTGTTTCCGCGTAGCTCATGAACGACGCCAGCGATCTCGGCGGTTTTGGTCTCAAACAAAAGGTAGTATAAATGCGCGGAACTAAAAATTTAGTTGGCGAGGATCCGCTTTCGCAAACTCGAGTTCTGATTTTTTAAAGGTCGGAAAAATTTTTGAAAATTCAAATTTTATACCGTACTCCCGCGCCGGACCACCTAGGGAGCCCGTTCTGGTTCTCCCCAGATCAGCATCCAAGGGCCTACAACATATCCAAAAACCATCAAAATCGGCCCACTTTTACGAGAGTTACGCCTGCTGTTTTTTATTTACTTAGTAAAAATTTGAATTTTTGAATTTTCGCAAAATTCTTCCACTACCGGAATTTTCTAGTTTCTTGTCCAGGCTGCGCGTCGACTCAACCTATCTAACGCAAAAAACCGCTTGGCGATCCGATTTGTGTAGCGCGAGAAAGCTTGTTAAGATGATTCTGTTCAATCCGACGCCCCCTATAGCACTCCTGCTTTTGCAAAGCAGAGTGCCAAAAAGTTACGCGGTGGCAAAGGTCGCGCCGAGTATGGATCCGGGGCTACCCGTCGCGACGTGCGCGAGCAGGCTAAAGGAAGCCCAAATCGCAAAACAAACGCTGGATTCGCGTTCAGCACTAACGGCCTGTTGAACAAGGAAATTCAGGTATAAATTTTGATGTGGCGTTCAAAAATTTGCGAAAATTACACAATAATATGGTAGTGGTGCCAGCAGATAAGGCAGCAAATAATTATGTTATTTGTTGCAAAGATCAACTGCTAAGATTTGCAAAGAAATGGGCATCAAAATTGACCAAAATGGAATCACTTGAGAGGGAAATGCACTCTATGAAGTATTGAATATGGAAAGTGATAAGTTGTTTGAAAATCACGAAAGGCTTACAAAATTCTATGGATTTAAATTCGATTTGGAAAATAAAATTATTCCTAGAATATTCACAACGGCTAAAATGCACAAAAATCCACACAAATTTCGCTTCATAGCAGGTGCGAGGCTATCTTCTACTAAGAAAGTTAGTGTACTCCTACAAAAGATATTGCGACTGTTACAGGGGCACTTCAGAAACTACTGCAATGCCATCGTCGCCAATGGAGGTCCCGTGCACTATTGGGCCGTCTCAGACAGTCTTGCGGTGGTGGAAAAGGTTAAGAATATTAAAAATGTTAAAAATATTGCAACGTTCGATTTTGAGGCGATGTTCAACAATATTCCACACGAAGTTATTGTGAAAGAATTGTTTGAACTGGTAGACCTGTGCTACCGTAACGCGGGCCAAAATCAGGTGATTTATGTCACAAATATAGCGTATTTTGCGGAAAAAGGCAGGAAAGGCCGTGGTTTTGAGGCGTACGAGGTCAAGCACTTGATTTCACAGGTCGTTACAGAGGCGTATGCATCATTTGCAGGCATTCTGTTCCGTCAGAGAATGGGTGTGCCCATGGGCGGCGCTGCGGCGCCCACTATGGCAGATTTGTGCCTTGCGCGATTGGAATTTGCACATATACAAGCCAATAGAAACGACTTCAAGTCAAAAGACAGACTGATCGCAAGGTACATTGATGATGTTTTGGCAATAAATAGTGACGAGTTTGAAATTCTGGGCAGAAGAATTTACCCGCCAGAGTTAAAATTAGGCAAAACGGATCTGCAAAATGACAAAATTTCGTTTCTCGACCTAGAACTTGAAATATCTCGAGGAAAACTGAAAGATATCTACGTGTATGATAAAACCGAAAGTTTCGATTTCGACGTAATAAAATTCACTCATGTTACCACCAATTCACCCAGCAGTCTGAATTATGGGACATTTTATACCCAACTAATAAGATATTCAAGAATCTGTACAAGCAAAGATGGCTTTTGGAATAAAATTCGCCAATTACGGAATCATATGTTAAACAGAGGTTACTGCAATGTGAAACTGATGAAATGCCTGTGTCGATTTTATGAAAATTATAAGGTCAATGTACTAAAATATGGAATTATATCTAGGAAGGAGTTTGCTAAGTGTATGTTAGAAGCTTGTGCCGCGTAGCTACAGTAATCCAGTGCGCGAAAAATATATTTTGCTTCAGAGAGCAGGTGGCGTGTTTATGTCGGGTATTGGAACTAGCAAGCTGTATCGAGAGAACAAAAAGTCGAAACCAGACGAGTGAGAATTAGTTCAATTTTGAAAATTTGACGGCAAATTGATCGAATTTGGCACGCCGTGTCCGCCAGAGGGAAGAGCAGCGCTAGGGGAGGAGGAAGAGGAGGTGGTTCGTCGGCTTCAAAGAGGAACCGAGCGGCAATCGAAGACAAGAAGAACAAGAAGAAGAAGTTCGTAGGAGTACAATTTTGTGGTATTTTGTTGAATAAAGGATAATTTTGTATCTAGTGAATCTGTTGCGCAAACTGGTGCCAGTCATCTACTGATGATGGTCGCGCTGGCACTGCGTGGCTGAGTCTAGATGTAGCGACCGAAACTCAGCTAACGCTTGTCGTCTGAAATATTGAAGTCAAACAAAAATTTTGATGGTACGTAAGCTGTTGTGATACTGTGTGTGTCACGTATGCAATTACTGAAAAAAAACAAAAATAGAGAGCATAAAACACATAAAGATACACAAAAAACTAATTAAAATATTACAAGTTCGGCGCGGTGGGGTACGGTTCTTCAGAATTGTCCGGACCCTTCACCTAGACCAGCATTCGACGCAGAACACGTCGCAATGGTCAATTTGCCGCTAGAGGCACGCTTTCTAGCCCAAAAATCCCCTCAAAGACGAAAATCAAGATTTTCCGCTCGGGACTCAGCACTTTTGCCACCTCGTATCTCCCAAACAAACAAAGCGATCTCGGCGGTTTTGGTCTCGATCGAAAGGTCATACATTTGTCTAGGCTGGATCGAAGAGTTTGCGAGGATCCACCGTCGCAAACTCGAGTTACGATTTTTTAAAAGCCGGAAAATAATTTGAAAATTCAAATTTTCTACCGTACTCCCGCGTCGGACCACCTAGGGAGCCCGTTACGGTGGTGCCGCCTAGGCGGTCCATGGGCCTATAACATATCCAAAAATCACCAAAATCGGCCCACTTTTACGCAAGTTATGACCTGATGTTTTTTTCTACTTAGTAAAAATTTGAATTTTTGAATTTTCGCAAAATTCTTCTACCACGGAAATTTTCTAGTTTCTTGTCCAGGCTGCGCGTCGACTCAACCTATCTAACGCAAAAAACCGCTTGGCGATCCTATTTGTGTAGCGCGAGAAAAGCTGGTAAGATGATTTTGTTCAATCCGACGCCCCCTATAGCACTCCTGCTTTTGCAAAGTGGAGTGCCAACAAGCTTTGTGTAAAAACTGTGGCACCACGTTGGCATCAGTGTAAACTTGAGAGCGTGCGCGCGAAAATTTGCACTGGATAGTGAAGTGCCACTAGACATATAGTCGACAATCTGGTGGGGTATCGCCGCAACTGGTCTAAGAATTAGTTCGTGGTACCTGATCCACAAATGGATCAGAAGATTCGCCGCAGGCACACTTTGCGCTTATAATTGTGCCAACTGATCCATAAATGGATCAGAGAAATTCGCCGCAGGCACATAGTGCAATAGAAGCATCTAAATAAGACGGCGCCCTATTGAAAAGGGTATAAATGGGACGACGCCCTATTGAAAAGGGTATAAATGGGACGACGCCCTTTTCTTTTGGGCTTAGGGCCTAACATTGTCGAAATTTGGGAATTTAATACTTGGCAGACTATGCTCGATACATCCGTGCAAAGAAATTTTGAAATTTAAGCCGCTTAAAATTGTCGAAATTTTGGGGCTTTAACAAAAACCTTGAAAATATCCCAAATTTCGTTAATTATAATCTGTGAAACTATTTGCTAAATACTTGGCAGACATACATCGGTGCAAAGAAGTTTTGAAATTTAAGCTGTTTGAATTTGTCAAAATTTCGGAATTTTGACAATACCCTTGAAAAAATCTCTAATTTCGTTAATTGTAAAATTTGAAACTTTGCTAAATACTTGGCAGACTATGCTCGATACATCCATGCAAAGAAATTTTGAAATTTAAGCTGTTTGAAGTTGTCAAAATTTGGGAATTTTGACAATACCCGATTTTGACACAATTTTGGGACACGTATGCAGGGCCTCCTGAACGAGCGGGGGGCACTTTGAGGCACGTACAAAACGAGTAGGACAATTTTGGGACACGTATGCAGGGCCTCCTGAACGAGCAGGGGGCACTTTGAGGCACGTACAAAACGAGTAGGACAATTTGGGACACGTATGCAGGGCCTCCTGAACGAGCGGGAGCACTTTGAGGCACGTACAAAATGAGTAGGACAATTTTGGGACGCGTTTGCAGGGCCTCCTGAACGAGCGGGGGCACTTTGAGACACGTACAAAACGAGTAGGATATTTTTGGGGCACGTTTGCAGGGCCTCCTGAACGAGCGGGGGCACTTTGAGGCACGTACAAAATGAGTCGGACAATTTTGGGACACGTATGCAGGGCCCCCTGAATGAGCGGGGGCACTTTGAGGCACGTACAAAACGAGTAGGACAATTTTGGGACACGTATGCAGGGCCTCCTGAACGAGCGGGGGCACTTTGAGGCACATACAAAACGAGTAGGACAATTTTGGGAAACACGTATGCAGGGCCTCCTGAACGAGCGGGGGGCACTTTGAGGCACGTACAAAACGAGTAGGACAATTTTGGGCCACGTTGCAGGGCCTCCTGAACGAGCGGGGGGCACTTTCAGGCACGTACAAAACGAGTAGGACAATTTTGGGACACGTATGCAGGGCCTCCTGAACGAGCGGGGGGCACTTTGAGGCACGTACAAAACGAGTAGGACAATTTTGGAACACGTATGCAGGGCCTCCTGAACGAGCTGGGGCACTCTGGGGCTTGTACTGTATAGCGCGCAACTACGGTTGGGAGGAATAGCAGGCGACTCGACGAGATCCTCATTGATGGACGTTAGAGCGTGATCTGGAGAAGAAGAAGAAGAAGAAGGAGAAGAATTCACCCCCCCCCCCCCCCCCCCCGCCCGTGGGACAAGAAACGCGCCGCGATCCTTTTTCCGCCTGTAACTTTTGCTACACTGAACCGATTTTCACCAAATTTAGAATTTAATCTGTCTATGACAATGTCCTTTAGTGTACCAAATTTCATTCACTTCCGTTTAGTACAGCCCGAGAAACAAACATCGTGACGATGGGAAAAGGTGCGCGCGGCCTGGGTGGAACATATTATGGTTTGGCGCTGCCGCGCCAACCGTGATTGGACCTCGAGGTCCCTCTCTGCGAACTTCTTTCTCAAGCATTCCCGCTTGAATATCTGGATGCGGTAATTAGGCCGAATTGTCACGCGCTTGCAAATGGCCAGCCACACCGACCGCAACTCAGGAAATTGCTGGTCCATTGCAGAAGGCGGCCTTTTGTGCAACAACAGCAACAACGATTCTCAACTCAACAGCGTTGGTGCGCAGGCAACCGGGAGGGGCCTACACAAGGAAATTTCAACAAGGGACGGAACAGTCCAGTTCTTCTAGACGCCGCGCCATCTACATAATAAGACCACGCAAAACGAAGGCAACTACGTTGAATGCAGGCGAGCGGCAGGGACAAAGTTGCACGCAAAACGCGATTGTGCCTCAAGAAACTACGTGAACAACAAAACACACTGCATAGACTGTTCGAAACACTCATTGCTGGCGGCGCTTGATTTCGCACGGAAGCTACGTACTTTACGCATGACACACCACCACACCGTCGCAAACAACTCATGACAAAACGACAAAATCAGTGCGAGCCTGAGCCACAAAGTGGAAGAATGGGCACCAGGAAAAACACAAAATGCGGACGCGATTCCGTGCGTTGGCTCTGGCATGCACACAAGGCGAAACAGCGCCGCAAATGCAAACATTGAAGATGACCCTTCGGATTCAAAAGTTCGAATGCGCCCGAAATAAGCAGGGTAAAAGTTGCATTCAAATTTGAATGTCAGCATTAGGAAAGTGGCTGTTTGAAGGCAAATCGACACAAAATGGAGAAACCAATAGCAAATTCGCGTTCCTCACCGCGAAATACCCTAGAATCGACATTACAAACGTTCAATCACCTCACTTGCAGTTTCGTCGACGTAGGGCTTCGGTAGGTCAAAAATCGGCAAAAACTCGCGAATCTTGATCCGAAACGCTAAAATAACGCCAGATTCGGCATCAGCGACCTCGAAAGCACCGCAGTCAACTCCAACATTGATTTTGTCCTCGCGGGTGGAAATTCGAATTTTGGACGCGGCTGGGGTACGGTAGCCGAAAAAATATTTTTGAAAATCGATTCTGGATCAGTTTTCAACGGGGAATCGCGTGGTGCAGTCCATTTGGCCATAAATCGTCGCAATCGGGCGCTAAAACGGCCGACAGTCAAAAATTGGAATTTTCGACCCCCGATGGAGACCCGTTGTTACAGCAGAACTCAAGATTTCCTCGGCGGATTTCGGCGATTTTGGTCTTAAACGAAAGAGAACATGATAATCTTGCCGATTTGAGATATCTGGCCCGATCCAACAACTCCCTGATTTACTAGGATTCTTTGAAGGCAAATTTTTGTCAAAAAAACCACTTTCAGCTACCGCATCAATGATGGCACTTTTTGGATGGCACGATCAAAGGATGGCATCCATGTCAGAAGGGACATAGGCTTTTTCTCTGCTTACCTAAGATTGCAGTTTTTTCGCCCGGCCTCAGCCGGGCGAACCCCTACGAGAGCTTAGCGTCCGTGCGTTCGTTCGTTCGTCCGTCCGTTACGCTCTCAGATCTCGGCGTCGGTAAGTCGTAGGAAGGAGATCTTGGGCTCTACGGAAAGGTCTTGACTCACTGATCATTCAGCTAAGAGACTTCGAAATTCAAAAGTTTGAATTGCGCGCGCTACAGTAACCCGAAGGTCTAAAAGGAAAACGGCTCTAACTCGCTCGTCTTACGTCGTAGAGCGGCGTGCGATAGCTCAACTAAAAGGTCTCGACGTGCTCTTTCGTTTGGCATTACAAATTTTCTTAATTACGCAAACACGCAACACGAAAAGCGACATTCTCGCGTTTTTAAGGCAGAAATCGCTCTAACTCGTTCAGCGTGCGTCGTAGGGAGACGACCTTGAGTTGGTTGGATAGCTCTCGACTCACTGATCATTTGTTCCTCTATTGGTCGAAACTCAAAAGTTTGAATTTCGGGAGCTACAGTAACCCAAAGGTTTAAAACGCGAAACTTATCTAACTCGCTCGTCTTCCATCATAGAGAGACGATCTTGAGTTCGTTGAATAGGTTTCGGCACACTGATAATTCCGTTAAGAGAACTCGAAATTCAAAAGTTTGAATTGCGCGCGCTACAGTAACCCGAGGGTCCAAAACGCAAAACGGCTCTAACACGCTCGTCTTACGTCGTAGAGCGGCGTGCGATAGGTCAACTAAAAGGTCTCGACGTGCTCTTTCACTTGGCGTAAAAAATTTGTTAATTACGCAAACACGCACCACGAAAAGCGACATTCTCGCGTTTTTAGCATAGAAATCCCTCTAACTCGCTCAGCGTGCGTCGTAGAGAGACGATCTTGAGTTGCTGGATAGCTCTTGACTCACTGATCATTTGTTCTTCTATTGGTCGACACTGAAAAGTTTGAATATCTCGAGCTACAGTAACCCAAAAGTTCAAAACGCAAAACTTCTCTAACTCGCTCGTCTTTTGTCGTAGAGAGACGATCTTGAGTTTGTTGAATAGGTTTCGGCACACTGATCATTCCGAATGATAAGTCGAGATTCGAAAGTTTGAATTTCGCGAGCTACAGTAACTCAATCGTCCGTAACTCGCTCGTCTTACGTTGTAGAGCGGCATTCGTTCGACCGTTTGAAAGCTTACGTTGAGGCAGTTGTTGAACGGTCATTCCTAAAGAAATACTTTTGTTTTTTAAACCCTTGTCTTACGAACAACTTCGTCTGCTAAAAAAATTAATCCCGGGCGATCCCAATGTTGCCCTGCAAGAACCCCTCAGAAATGCGTGTGTCTTGCTAAAAAAAAATAATCCCGGGCGATCCCAATGTTGCCCTGCAAGAACCCCTCAGAAAGGAGCATGTCAGAAGTAGCGCATGAATAGTGAACTCCGGGCGGGCGCGCGTCATATCGGAAAGGCCTTTGAAATACTTTACAAAATTATCCACTCCTTTACTCTTCCACTTTAAAACACTCACAAACCACTCTGTATTAATAAAACAACTCAACTTTTTTAAAACAGCTTGTTGCCACTCTTGCAGAGGGGACACGGAGTGCTTATGCTTGATGTGTCTGTCCTCACTCCATGACACCTGAGATTTACATGTTTAACACTCTCTCATGCGCCATTTTAGGCTTTCTCCCTGACAACAGACGTTGTCTACTACACAGCTGACTCAGAGCTTCAGGCAATGCTAATACTGAACAGTATTTTATAAATTGTTTTGGCTAAGGGCCTACTATGACCTGCTCATAGGGATTGCGCTTGTAGCTTCCACGCGGCCAGCTCAGAGCTTCAGGCAATGGCTAATACTAAACAGTACCATTCTAAAATTATATCAGCTCAGAGCCTACTAGCACCACCCATAGGGATTGTACTTGTACCTTCAACGTGGCCGGCTCAGAGCTTCAGGCAATGCTAATACTAAACAGTAACTTTCTTACTCATTTTGACTCAAAGCCTACTACCACCTATCCATAGGGATTGCATTTGTACCTTCACGCAACCGGCTCAGAGATTCAGCCAATCATGCTAATACTGAACCATTTCTTTCTTTTTTTCGCCGCGCCCCAGCACGGCGAGTATATATACGGACGCTATTGTCCGTTCGTCTGTCTGTGTGTCTGTGAAACAAAACTAGACATGACGGTTAGTGTCACCTAATGGAGTCGAATGCGCTGAGTAACGTGTCGATGTCCGTTTCTGTTGCTAATTTCCCTATTTCGAGATATTTACAATTAAAATATGAAAATGTCAAAAATGGCACTTTTATTTACAAGCCGTATCGGCAAAGTTTTTGCTGAAATGGAAAGGGCATAAGACGCGATGAATTTGCAACATAGTTTTGGATTTTAGAATTCACGAAAGTAGGGATATTTTTAAGGGTTTTGTCAAAATTCCCAAATTCCGAGCAATTCAAACAGCTTTTGTTTCAAAACTTCTTTGCACCGATGTATCGAGCATAGTCTGCCAAGTATTTAGCAAATAGTTTCAGCGAATATAATTAATGAAATTTGGGATATTTTTAAGGATTTTGTTAAAATCCCGAAATTTCGACAATTTCATTGCCTTTGAATGTCAGTCAATCTGCAAACAAAGTTACAAAAATATTCGCTAGTGGTCCAAGAGTCGGCAGTGCCAGACGTCCAACATGGTATCCCAATGGATTACATGTAACTTGTTGACATAGAGTCAGAATCCAATGAAACTTATTCCGAAAGTGACATTCTCCATACCTATGCAGCTGGCAAGTTTCAGCTAAATGGCTAGTTTCATGCTCGAGCTACAGAAGTGCGAACCTAAGTACTTTGGCAAATATTTCAACAGGAAACCTAATTTTGTCACCTTATATCTCACGAGTGACTCAGTGCAGACTGCCGAGACTAAGACTACTCGATGCAGCATTGGCAGCTGTAATAGGTGTGCAACTTTCACTGCGATTGCTTTAGATTGACTTGACGGACCCTCGCGTTGGTGTTGCCGACAAAGACAACTGGTGGCGCTGAGGGCATATTCGGATTCAGAATTTTTCGGCGAGTCGAATGCAACAATAATCTTCGCGATCGGTCCACTCTAGCTCGACATAAATTAGTGTCCCTGGCGAAACCAGGGAGGATTTGGAGGCGGAAAGTTGTCTGTAGGACAGTGCGTGTGCGCCTACGTAGAAGTCTAGAGTCGAACTGGTTCTCTTTCGCGCGCAGACGATACGCTTGAGATCCTCGCTAGACGGTTGTTTTGCGAACGATTCTAGAGCCTTGCGAACGACGCGTTGGTTTTTAGTGTGTGTGATAGAAAACCGAAAGAGGGCGAAAGAGCGCAGAGCTGCGGCTCGCGCCGCCAAAACATAAATTCGCACAGAAGACCGCGACATGGTGACCTCGATGGGACCCTAGCATGGCGAAAGCATCTGGAAAAATAAGAAAGCAGATCGGCCCTATCAAAGGGCGTCTCAAGAGGATTATCGAACAAGGCCCAGGCTCCTATCACCCATTCATCGACACAACAATTAGTCTGGAAGAAAACAGCCAACAACTGAGAGACAAGAAGAAGACGCTTCTCGAGGAGCAAGCGAGACTGGAGAGGGCAATTGCACAACTCAGTGAAAAGGACGCTGAGTTCCTCCAGATCCTGGAAGAACAGACAGATCCGGACAAAAAGTCTGAAGAAGAGGAACATTACCAAACCACTGCCGAAGCGACCGATGGGTACATTCCCCTGCTAGTCGAGGCCGAAGAGCGTCTCGCTTTGGTCCACGCATGGCTGGTGGAACTATCGTCAGACATGGACCAGTTGAACCTACAAGCAGCAGTGGCGCCGATCGCCGACCAAGACAGCGCCTCAGCGGGCTTCGGCACTACCACTACCAGAAACCCAGGCCATTCGAGACAAGTAAGTGGCGCGATTGATCCGCAGGTAAAGCTACCCCAGCTACAGCTGAAGGTCTTCGATGGTGATCCGCTACAGTATCCAGAGTTTTACGACTCCTTCGAGGCAAGCGTGCACAACAGTAGTCTATCAGACGTACAAAAGTTCACGCACCTCAAGACGCTGCTTAGCGGAACCGCTTTGAAGGCGATCCAAGGCATTGCCGTAAGGAATGACAACTATCAGCTCGCGTTGGACATACTGAACAACCGTTTTGGTAGAAAGGAAACGTTAGTACAACTGCTCTACCAGCAACTTAGCGAAATGGACACCATGCGCTCCATGAAGGCAAGCGAGTTAAGGGCCTGGTACGACAACTTAGAGCGGATACTGCGCCAACTCGCAACAGCAGGCGAGAACACTGAGAATGCGTTTGTGGTCAACAGCATTCGCAAGAAAATCGCCGGCACACCACGCAGCAAATTGGAAGACCGCAGAGACCCCAACACAAGTTGGACTGTCCAAACGCTGCAGCAGGAATTCGAACGATTGGTACACGTGCAAGAAAGCTCCGTCGACACAACAGAGTCGGGGGAACGCAAGGAACAGACACAAAGGGGCAACAAACAAAACACGAAGGGCAAGCCAACGGAGGGCACACAGGGCACGCAGAGAAATCAGACCAGTGCATTCGTGACGCACGCCCAAACCCCACAACTGCGGAAGCTGAATTGTGTTCTCTGCGAAGGTCAACATTACACTGACGAGTGCCCGAACTACAAAACCCTGAACAGCCGCAAGACTAGGCTACGGGAGCTGAACCGCTGTTTCATCTGCCTCAAAGTAGGCTGCGCTTC
The DNA here is from genome assembly GCA_030248115.1 of Linhomoeus sp. GSCO2_2. Taxonomy (NCBI): domain Eukaryota; kingdom Metazoa; phylum Nematoda; class Chromadorea; order Monhysterida; family Linhomoeidae; genus Linhomoeus; species Linhomoeus sp. GSCO2_2. Next base: position 14,785 of record JASAMZ010010881.1, read on the forward strand.
GTGGAAGTGCCAGCAACCGAAAAGACGCTGTTACCACTGTGGAGAAATGGGACACCACGCAAGGGCCGTGTGCCCAACCAAGTTTGGCTCTGGCTACCAGTCACGACAGTTCACTCGAACCCCCTCAAGTGAAGAAGGTGGAACGAGGTCCAGAAGAGACCACCCACCACAAGTTGTTCCCGCAGAAAGGGACTGGAGAAATCTCCCCAGAGAAGGGCCAGCTCAAGCTACGAGTGGGATGCAGTTCTGGCGAAGTCCCGCGGAAGGACATGCCGCTGCTGAAGTGTGGCAGAATCCAAGCGAAGGATATGCCTCAAACCCAAGAGGTGGTCCAAGTGGTATAACTCCTTTCCTCCAACCAAGTCCTCAAGGCCAAGAGGCAAGCCCGAGTCAGAGTCGAAACAAGGAAGAGACAAGAGGAGGAATGAAGGGAGTTACCATTAGGGGGTGGAACGACAACCTGTCGCAAGGAAGAAGCTGTGTGGTCACTCAAGCCATGAAGACGACACGGTTCCTGTTGGGCCGAGTTATCGTGGTGAATTCAAGCAATCAGAAGAGACAAGTGGGCGTGGCATTCCTCGACAGTGGCAGTGACCAAAACTACATGCTGGAGAAGTTCTCCCAAAGGCTGGGACTCAAGGGAATCGCCACTAGTCTGTGTGAAGTCAGAAGCTTCGGGCAGGACCAGCCCATTGAATTTGCAAGCAAACGAGTTGAAGTGGAGCTACTGCTGAAGTGGGGATTGCCATACAAAATGGATTTCTCCACAACTCCCTTTATCACTGGCAAGATTGAAGTGGATCCCTTGCCAGAGGAAGACAGGGCATTTCTGTCAACGGTGGCAGACCTGCAACTGATGTCGCCTGGCCTGGAGGACAAGCCACAAATAGTCGAAGTTGAACTGCTGATCGGACTGAAGCACTACCACTACCTTGTGGACAAGCACCAGAAGCTGCCCTCTGGCCTCTTCTTGGTTTCGACAAGGCTGGGCAAGTAGTGATATCCAGCCTGGCAGGGAAAATTGCCCTAGGACACAAGATTCACAGGGAAAAATCACAATCCCAGGGAAAATCACAATCCCAGGGAAAATCACGAACTTTGGCAGAGACAAACTTTTGCCTGGCGCGTCGCACGCCCGAACCGACCACGTCACGAGAACCCCCATCGAAAACTACCCCGAGTACTATAAAGTCTGTTCAAGAAAGGCAGAGACTGAAGGTTATTTGAGTCTGCAGACGTAGTGCTTCGGGAAACCCAAATGATTTATGCATCGTTGGATCCCCCTGTCGGAGTGCGTTGGCGCGGTGCGTGTTTTGCCATAATCACGCAACACGCACTGGTTTGGGGCGCACATGAAAAATTCGAGGTTTTGTACAGGGTGGGCGATTTTGATAATTTTTACACCAGTTATACCCCAAGGTGTCCTGATATCACATCTCAAATGTCAGCAAAATCGGTTCACCACAGCGTTAGTTATGGCCTGCCGCGTACACCCTACTTTGGCCCAAAATGGCCAAAATCGCCGAAATCGGCCAAAAAGGGTGCACTTTTTTAATAACTCAAGAACGAAACGGCCAAACTTCTTCAAGCTTTCTGTGTGTTAACTAGAATCAATTGTCTACGAAATGGAACAAACTTCATCTTATTCGGTTGCGACACGCTCGAATGCGACTCAATCAAAGGGACCCTTCTTTTGGCCGAAACGACGCTTTTCAGCTCGATTGCGCATCGAGGCCGTCCAGCTGGCCGAACAGCGTCGTTTCGGCCAAAAGTAGGGTCTCTTTGATTGAGTCGCATTCGAGCGTGCCGCAACCGAATAAGATAGGGTTTGCTCCATTGTGTAGACAATTGATGCTAGTTAACACACAGAAAGTTTGAAGAAATTTGGCTGTTTCTTTCTTGAGTTATTAAAAAAGTGCACCCTTTTTGGCCGATTTCGGCGATTTTGGCCATTTTGGGCCAAAGTAGGGTGCACGCGGCAGGCCATAACTAACGCTGTGGTGAACCGATTTTGCTGAAATTTGAAATGTGATATCAAGACACCTTGGGGTATAACTGGTGTAAAAATGATCAAAATCGCAGACCCTATGCAAAACCTCGAATTTTTCATGTGCGCCCCAAACCAATGCGTGTTGCGTGATTATGGCAAAACACGCACCGCGCCAACACACTCCGACAGGGGTATCCAACGATGCATAAATCATTTGGATTTCCCGAAGCACTAAATCTGCAGACTCAAATAACCTTCAGTCTCTGCCTTTCTTGAACAGACTATAGTCCGCACGCGGTCCGCCACCGACCTCTGCGGCCCACGCGCTGATGGCCACGCGACCACGCGAAAAGAAAATCGCGCGTAACTGCTTCGTTCCGCGGCGTAGCGCGCCGTTCTTGTGCTCTACTGGAAGCCCGTGGAAGCGCGCACGTCGCGACCTGTATGCGGTGTGTCTGTCAGTACTAAAGGGCGGATTCCTAGGGAAAGCCAGGCAGATTTCTAGGCGAGTTTCTATGGACAGATTCCTTGGCAGATTTCCAGGGAAAGTCAAGAGACACAATTCACAGGGACAGATTTGAAGTTGGCGGGAAAAATTGGCGGGAAAACATGTTCAGACAGGTTGGGATGTGTTCAGACAAGTTCACACTTCACACTCTCTCACTTTCTCACTTTTTTGGAAAGTCAAAGGCAAATGTGAAGAATGACTAAGAAACTGAAAAGGCCTGCACACACGCTGTTCCTGCAATCTGTGGTCTGCAACGTACAGGTATGGTGTGCACTATCTGCAACATGAAAACTGCACCAGCTATCTGGAACATGAAAAGTGTGTCTGATGTCTGAAATTAGGCACTTGTGCACTATCCGCAACAAGAAAAGTGTGCCAACTATCTGCAACAAGAAAACTGTGCCATGTGTTTGATGTCTGAAATTGAACACGTGTGCACTATCCACAACAAGAAAAGTGTGCCAACTATCTGCAACAAGAAAAGTGTGCATACCCTGGAACATACCCTGGAACATACCCTGGGACATACCCCACGACACACCCCACACTCCGCCGGACATACCCTGGGACATACCCTGGAACATACCCCAGAGCATACCCAGCTCACCGCCGGACATACCCTGGAACATACCCTGGAACATACCCCACGACACACCCCGCACTCCGCCGGACATACCCTGGGACATACCCTGGAACATACCCCAGAGCATACCCAGCTCACCACTGGGCATACCCTGGAACATACCCTGGAACATACCCTAGTCAGC
>JASAMZ010010884.1:0-10817 GCA_030248115.1 Linhomoeus sp. GSCO2_2
ATGACTTCTCAGCCTCTAAGCTACAGCAATACGTAATGTAACCAGCAGCACCACATAAATCATCGCTACCATAAACTTCCGCTGCCGCCTTCGAAGACGTCCCCCCATCGGCCGCTGCCGTAGTGCGATTGAAGCGCCCGTTGCAACGCCTCACCAAGAGGGCTGCTGCAGATTGGCTCGGGAGGCTGAATAGAGCTGGAGTGCGGTCAGTTGAAGTGGTACTTTGTAGCGATTGTCTCTCGGTAGCGAAGCGATTCCCCATTGCGCCAGCTCTCCCCCCCCCCCTCCCCCCTAAAACGCAATTCGGGCCACAATGCGAAACTTCATTGGGCCAAATTGGCCGATCTGAAAGTAGTGCACAAAGTACATATGTAGCTCTCCATGCTATGGCTGAACCGCAGGCCAACCAACATTTTTTTGCAGCAGAGAAAGGTCGTCGTGTTTGCCCCCCCCCTCGTCAAAAAGGATCAGCTGAACTTCATCAAAAGCTGCAGTTGAGAAGGCTGCGACCTCTCCATTTTTTCGCCGGCCTCAGCCCGGGCGAACCCCTACAAGAGCTTTTCGTGCGTGCGTCCGTTCGTTCGTGCGTTCGTAACGCTCTCATATCTCGGCGTTGGAACGTCGTAGGAAGGAGGATCTTGGGTTTTATGGATAGGTCTTGACTTTGTGGTAATGATGCTAAGAGACTTCGACATTCAAAAGTTTGAATTGCGCGCGCTACAGTAACGCAAAGGCCAAAACTATAAACGGCTCTTACTCGCTCGTCTTACGTCGTAGAGCGGCGTGCGTTAGGTCAACTGAAAGGTCTCGACATGCGCTTTCGCTTGGAATAAAAAAGTTTCTTAATTACGAAAACACGCAACACGAAAAGCGACATTCTCGCGTTTTAAACGCAGTAATCGGTCTAGCTCGCTCAACGTGCGTCTACGGAGACGATTTTGGGTTGGTTGGATAGCTCTCGACTCACTGATCATTTGTTCTTTCATCGGTCGAAAACTAAAATTTTTTGAATTTCGGTAGCTCACAGCAACCCAAAAGTTTAAAAAACGAGTCTTACCTAACTCGCTCGTCTTCCGTCATAGAGAGACGATCTTGAGCTCCTTGAATAGGTTTTGGTACACTGATAATTCCGTTAAGTGAAGTCGAAATTCAAAAGTTTGAATTGCGCGCGCTACAAGGAACCCGAAGGTCCAAAACGCAAAACGGCTCTAACACGTTCGCCTTCCGTCGTAGAGCGGCGTGCGATAGGTCAACTAAAAGGTCTCGACGTGCTCTTTCACTTGGCGTAAAAATTTTGTTAATTACGCAAACACGTACCACGAAAAGCGACATTCTCGCGTTTTTAGCATAGAAATCGCTCTACGCCTCACAGCGTGCGCTCGTAGAAAGACGATCTTGAGTTGCTGGATAGGTTTCGTCGCACTGATCATTCCGTTAAGAGACGTCGAGATTCAAAAGTTTGAATTTGGCGAGCTACAGTAACTCAAAGGTTCAAACAGCAAATCGGCCCTGACTCGCTCGTCTTCCGTTGTAGAGCGGCATTCGTTCGACCGTTTGAAAACTTACGTTGAGGCACTTGTTGAACGGTCATTCCTAAAGAAACACTTTTGTTTTTTTAAACCCTTGTCTTACGAACAACTTCGTCTGCTCAAAAAAATAATCCCGGGCGATCCCAATGTTGCCTTGCAACAACCGCTCAGAAATGCGCGTGATCTTGCTCAAAAAATTAATCCCGGGCGATCCCAATGTTGCCCTGCAAGAACTCCTTAGAAAGGAGCGTGTCAAAAGTTACATGGTCCCAAACGTTACTTCCTGTTCGGGTTTGGGGCTCAGCTCAAGACGGCCGAGCTCTAGTGGTGCATGCTGGGCCGCCGATCCAAGTTGACCACCAAAGTGCACCATAAGGTGAAAACAAATGTGTAAAACATTTCATCTTTCTAGGTTGCGTAAGAAAAAAGTCTACATGGTCCCAAACGTTACTTCCTGTTCGGGGTCCGGGCTTGGCTCATAGACGGCCCGAGCTCTAGTGATGCAGGCTGGGCCGCCAATCGAAGTTGACCACCAAAGTGCACCATAAGGTGAACAATGCGTAAAACATTTGATCTTTCTAGGTTGCGTAAGAAAAAAGTTACATGGTCCCAAAGACTTGTTCGGGTTCGGCTTGGTCAGCCCAATGTGGAGTGGGTGACGAGCCAATTCAACGAAGGCCAATACAAGAAGCGAACAAGGAACACTCATCTTTTAATTGGGAAGAAAAAACTAACATGGTCCCAAAAACGCTTGGTTCGTTGCTCAATGCCGGCAACGGCCATGCTCGGCCCAATCGAAGTTGACCACCAAAGTGCACCATAAGGTGAACAAAAATGTGTAAAACATTTCATCTTTCTAGGTTGCGTAAGAAAAAAGTTACATAGTCCCAAACCCAAAAAAAGTTACATAGTCATAGTCCCAAGTAGGGCGTCGTGAGTGGGATCCATATAAACACCAACGTTTGGCCAGCAGGACGGAGACGACGACGCCGAGGGCGAGGCCGCCGCCCACCTTCAGCAGACCGTCGGCCAGGCAGCCATCCAGTTTGACGCCCAGCTCGTCCTCCGACAGCACCTTGCGTCCGGACATGCTTCTTGCCCGCTCTGGGAGCCGCGAGGGGGCGCTAGAAGTAACTTGGATGCTCTCACTAATACACCAACGCGAAGAGAACCGATCAGCGGCCAGGCTGGGCCGAGTTCCAGGGTACAGTATACATCTACAACTGGTGAGGTGCCGTATATTTCGAGAGCGTAACCAAACAAAGGAAAGCCTTGCGCCAACGAGTGGGCATGTGGGACAGTTCGCTTCTTCTAGTCGTATAGACGATCACAATCTCAACACCACTTCGTAGAACACTGTGTCATTTCATTTCCATCAGCCACTAGCAGAGCATGCCGATGCTTCGGCAGAAGGAGACGGCCGGCTCCAGGACTTTCTGAAGCGTCGCTTGCGGAACGGAAGCTTCCACCTCGGCTACTTGGCTCAAGAAGCTCAGGATCTCGTTGGCCCTCTCCAGAGTCGCCACGTCGCCGGTCACGTAGAGGGTGCTGCGCGGGTTCTGAATTTGGCTGGAGGAGAAAGTACTACAGAGTGGACTGACGAAGCAGAAGTAACGTCCCCCCTATCTACTACCACCCCGATCCCTGACCACCACCCCCCCCCCCGCTCAGAACCTTAGAAAGCAGCTTTGCAATCAATTGAGCTGAAATTTGGTGTGTAGATAAAAGGTACAAAGTCAAATACTTAATTCAATCACACCCACCTCCTACGCCGTCGCGTTCGACGGCAGCGCACCGTCAAAGTTGTCCGAAGCCCTCTAACTCACGAACACGAAAGAATTTTTGGAATTTCTCTTCTGGTATGTGATCGGCATCTCAAATAGCAATACGTAACTGAACGAGCGCCAGAACTTGGCGAGGCCAAAGATGTCTAGTACACTATTGATATTATGCAGCAAAACCTCCCAAGCAACAACCACGTCGACTGCCGAACAACAAGCGGCAGGAGGTCTACGAGCAATTACAAGAGGCGATCGACGCCGGCATCCTCGTCCACTCCGACGGCAGCGAGTACGCTTCGCCAATTGTGGCCGTGCGCAAGAAATCCGGTGAACTTCGCATTCGCTCCGACTTTCGACTTCTCAATGCCAAGACAGTTGTCAACGCTCGCAGCCTTGCCACGCATCGACGACATCTTCCAGAACATTAGTGCACTGAAACCGAAATGGTTCTCACTAATCGATCTAGCTTCAGGCTACAATCAAATCAAGTTATCCTAGGAAGCGCAGCGAATGTTCGGCAATCGTCTGCGGAACCTGGCACCTGGAGTGGACCCGTCTGCCGTTCGGCATGACCAACGCTCCGGTCTGGTTCATGAACTACATGCAGAAGACGTTGGGGCGGCATCGTACAACTCAACGCATATTCATCTTCCTTGATGACATAGTCGTTGTGAGTGAGGATTTCAAGATACTCACCTCAAGCTACTCCAAAAGATCTTTGCCAAGCTTGGGTAAGTCGTCGATGGCGCCGCTGGGCCAGTTCTTGAGTTCCTGGGGCCACCCGATTCTGTAATCGCGGCGCAGCCACTTGTGGGTTTCCTCGAAATTGATCTTGACGACTCTGCCTGTCTCAACAATGTACCCATATTCAGGAGGTTGCAATGACACAGGCGTGAACGCTCGGAGGATGCGATCCTCTTCCTCCGGTTCATCTTCGCCGGGGTCTCGCCAGTCGAATGGCGATGGGACGACGACGAAGAAGGGGAAGGCTCTGTCGGCGTTGATGGCATTGGGATCCTCCGCCATGCCGCTGGCAGCGCCTCCCTCTTCTGTACCCGTGTCTGCAGGTTGCTGCTGCTCGGTTTCCTGAACGTTCTCAGTAGGCGGTCCTTCTTGGGACGCCACTTCTACAGAGGAAGCCGTGAGGTTTCTCTGTCGAAGGTTAATGATGTTTGAGATTGCACTGTCATCTACCTGGCCGGCTTGTGATTCGGCCTCGTCACCGGTTTCCATTTCTTAGCAATACAGGTAAATGAACCAAGTACAACCACAAAATACGTTGATGCATTTGGCATAGTCTGTCAAGTATTTAGCAAATAGTTTCTGATTTTATAATTAACGAATTTTGGGATATTTTTTTTAAGATCCTCAAATTTCGGCGATTCCAAATAGCTTAAATGTCTGTGCATAGTTGTGTCGGGCATAGTCTGCCAAGTATTTAGCAAATACCTCTGAATTTTATAATTAGAGAATTTAGATATATTTTTAAGGTTTTTGGCAGAATTTCTAAATTTCGACAATTTCAAGCAGCTTAGATTTCAACATATCTTTTTTAGATGCATCGAGCACTAAGCCCAAAAGAATAGGGCGTCGTCCCATTTACACCATTTTCAATACGGCGTCGTCTCATTTATGCCCTTTTCAATAGGGCGTCGTCCCATTTATACCCTTTTAAATAGGGCGTCGTCTCATTTAGACGCTTTTATTGCACTGTGTGCCTGCGGCGAATTTCTCTGATCCATTTATGGATCAGTTGCCATTATAAGCGCCAAGTGTGCCTGCGGCGAATCTTCTGATCCATATGTGGATCAGGTACCACGAACAAATCCAAGACCAATTGCGGCGAAACCCCACCAAATTGTCGACTAAATGTCTAGCGGCACTTCACTATCCAGTGCACATTATCGCGCACACGCTCTCAAGTTTACACTGATGCCAACGTGGTGCCACAGTTTTTAGACAAAGCTTGTTAAAAGAAACTTGTTGTGGAGTATAACAAGCTGTTTTAAAAAAGTTGAGTTGTTTTATTAATACAGAGTGGTTTGTGAGTATTTTAAAGTTGAAGAGTAAAAGAGTGGATACTTTTGTAAAGTATTTCGAAGCCTTTCCGATATGACGCGCGCCCGCCCGGAGTCCACTATTCATGCGCTACTTCTGACACGCTCCTTTCTGAGGGGTTCTTGCAAGGCAACATTGGGATCGCCCGGGATTATTTTTTTGAGCAAGACACACGCATTTCTGAGCGGTTGTTGCAGGGCAACATTGGGATCGCCCGGGATTAATTTTTTTAGCAGACAAAGTTGTTCGTAAGACAAGGGTTTAAAAAACAAAAGTATTGCTTTAGGAATGACCTTTCAACAACTGCCTCAACGTAAGCTTTCAAACGGTCGAACGAATGCCGTTCTACAACGTAAGACGAGCGAGTTAGGGCCGATTTGCTGTTTGAACCTTTGAGTTACTGTAGCTCGCCAAATTCAAACTTTCGAATGTCGACTTCTCTTACCGGAATGATTAGTGTGACGAAACCTATTCAACAAACTCAAGATCGTCTCTTTACGACGGAAGACGAGCGAGTTAGAGAAGTTTGGCGTTTTGAACTTTTGGGTTACTGTAGCTCGCGATATTCGAACTTTTGAGCTTCGACCAATAGAAGAAGAAATGATCAGTGAGTCAAGAGCTATGCAACTCAAGATCGTCTCTCTACGACGCACGCTGAGCGAGTTAGAGCGATTTTTATGCTAAAAACGCGAGAATGTCGCTTTTCGTGGTGCATGTTTGCGCAATTAACAAATTTTTTGCGTCAATTGAAAGAGCACGTCGAGACCTTTTAGTTGACCTATCGCACGCCGCTCTACGACGTAAGACGAGCGTGTTAGAGCCGTATTGCGTTTTGGACCTTTAGGTTACTGTAGCACGCGCAATTCAAACTTTTGAATTTCGACTTCTCTTAACGGAATTATCAGTGTGCCGAAACCTATTCAACGAACTCAAGATCGTCTCTCTACGACGGAAGACGAGCGAGTTAGAGAAGTTTTGCGTTTTGAACCTTTGGGTTACTGTAGCTCCCGAAATTCAAACTTTTGAGTTTCGACCAATAGAAGAACAAATGATCAGTGAGTCGAGAGCTATCCAACCAACCCAAGATCATCTACCTACGACGCACGCTGAGCGAGTTAGAGCGATTTCCGCGTTAAAAACGCGAGAATGTCGCTTTTCGTGTTGCGTGTTTGCGTAATTAAGAAAATTTTTAATGCCAAACGAAAGAACACGTCGAGACCTTTTAGTTGACCTATCGCACGCCGCTCTACGACGTAAGACGAGCGAGTTAGAGCCGTTTTGCGTTTAGACCTTCGGGTTACTGTAGCGCGCGCAATTCAAAGTTTTGAATTTCGAAGTCTCTTAGCAACATTACCAGTGAGTCGAGACCCATCCATAAAGTCCAAGACCGCCTTCCTACGACTTTCCAACGCCGAGATATGAGAGCGTTCCGAACGAACGAACGAACGAACGAACGGACGCGCGCACGAAAAGCTCTCGTAGGGGTTCGCCCGGCTGAGGCCGGGCGAAAAAACTCGGCGCTTCATTTTAGTCCATGCGAAAATGCGGTCACGAAACGCAAAATCGGTCGTGGTTGCTTGTTCACCTCTTGGAGGCCGACGACATGCAGGCTAAGGGCGCCATCTTCAGAAGCATAGTGGGCAATCCAATTTTGATGATTGTTCATTACGCCAGATTCGTTGCGAACTACGAAGGTCGATCTTACGTCAGGTCAGTTTGAAGCAGACATGTCATTGTCCTTAGAGGACAATTGTCTTGGACAATTTAACCCGGTTAAATTGTCCGACAAGACAAGACAACTTGGATTGTTTTGGGTTGTTGGACCTACAAGACAAAGACAAGACAACCAAGATGAGCAGTTGGGACAAATCTGTAAATTGTCCTTCATTTGTCCTTAAATTGTCTTTGACATTGTGCAGCCGATCAAAGTTGGTACACCCACCATGAGACACCCTGTATATTCGTTCAAATGCCATCTCGCCAGCCGCAAACGATCGTCTTATTCGCTAGCCGCAGCTGCCCAAAGGAGATACGGGTAGTTTGACCGATTTTGAGTTTCGCGCCCACATTTGCGCATGGATTTAGTTAGACACTGTAGGTATTCTGCTGAATTATTGCATTCGAGATACGACGACTACAGTATCATGAGTGCATTTGTGGCCGCGCTATCTGGTACTGAGACATACTAGCGTGCTGTGGAGGGGGCCTGTGGTTTCGAAAGACCCGGTAGTCTTTCTCGCTAGTGATTCTTCTGCAGTTTGATCTCTTGATCCCTCAGATCGCAAAAGAATCGTCACAACAACACCCTTGCAATTCAGTGAACTCCCTGAACCGTAATTATGGATGTCGACTACGGTATCGTCGTCGCCAGTATGTACAAACAACATCGATACACTAAACAAATGTCAAATTCGTGATCAGCTCCCTGAAAACGCAGACAACCGACGACGACGACGACAACGACGACGACAACGACGACGACGACGACAACAACAACAACGACGACAACAACAACAACAACAACAACAACAACAACAACAACAACAACAACAACAACAACAACAACAACAACAACAACAACAACAACAACAACAACAACAACAACAACAACAACAACAACAACAACAACAACAACAACAACAACAACAACAACAACAACAACAACAACAACAACAACAACAACAACAACAACAACAACAACAACAACAACAACAACAACAACAACAACAACAACAACGACGACGACGACGACGACGACGACGACGACGACGACGACGACGACGACGACGACGACGACGACGACGACGACGACGACGACGACGCCGACGACGACAACGAAAACGACGACAACAACGACGACGACGACGACGAGGACGACGACGACGACGACGACGACGACGACGACGACGACGACGACGACGACGACGGCGGCGGCGGCGGCGGCGGCGGCGGCAATAAACGTTTTCGTTCCGCTGAGTGCACAGGTCGTTTTGTCTTTCTCCTTCTCTGTTTTACGACCCTTCGAGGGCGGCAGATTGGCCGTCAGCTGCTCTATTTCCACCGACAATCGGCAGGAGGATAAGCCACTTGTTGCTGAAGGCTACCTCAGCGCGCTTCCTTTCGGCTGAAGTAGAGAGTTGAAGCTAAGACTGCGCTTTCTTCTGAGGCGGCGAAAGCAGCGATAGAGAAGGGAGGGTAGTGCGCGCGCGCTAAAAATACCACGCGCGCTCTAGCCGAAAAGTCGACAGCCGCGCAAGGCGCGCAGCCCACTCGAAAGTTCCGCACGAGCCTCCGCCTAAAGCTCCCCAGCTCTCATTCTGGCCGCAGCCGCCTTCAGAACGAGAGGACTACTAAAACTGCTCTAGCCTTCATTCTAGCTTCTGGTGAGAGGCGAGATTGTTTTCCAAAGTTCTTGGAGAAAATTTGAGCAAATTTCTGAGATTTTTTTGCAGTTTTCGAGCGTCGCAACTCCCCACACCAACACTCGTCATGTCGGACGAAGAAGAGCGCGAGTCGTGAGTGAAACTTTGTTTTCTTTGCCGATCAACGTTGTATTTTGGTGCCACTCCTTATCAGTGCATAATAGGCTTTGATCAGTTGGCAGTTACCGTAAACACTCTAATAAGCCTCAGGGCGGCTCATTATTCAATATTCCCTAGGGAGGAGGGGGGGGGGGGGGAGGTAATTGGAAGGGGAGGGGGTTGCTATTTGAGAGGGATTCATTCGACGGGGGGGGGCTTATTGGAGTATTTACGGTAGATCTCCCAACTGACCAAAGACGCACAGTATGGTGACTAAAGTTTGACAGTGATGAGGACTTGGCGCATTCGAATTTTTCGATTCGCGCCCTTTGTGTAGCTACATAAAGTGTCATTGCCTGTTGCTCAATGTAGGGCGCGCCGCCACCGTTCGTCACTCTTGCATTTCTTGAAGCGCGGCCAATTCACCTGCTTAGACAAACTGTCTAGACAAAGGCACTTGTCAGATGGGACACGTCGACGGGTTCCTGAAAACATGGCCATTTGTCTGCCAGTTATGCAGATCCTAGGTATGCACACATGTCCGCGCCAGAGTACTATACGCTTCAAAACTTGTCGTAGTCACAGCACACAACATGTGTAGGTGCTCATTCTGGACAAGTCCATTTGTCCCTCCCCCTGTCTGACGGACAAATCGATTTGTCGTACAGAGCATTTGTCTGCCCAACGCTACGTAAGTAGTATATGTTGTTTGGACTGCCCTCCCTGTGCTAAAGTATGACTGCCCTCCCTGCCCTCCGCGTCCACTGCCCTCCCTACTAGCCCAAGCCTGTATGTCTCAAACAAGCATACGCCTAAGCCACAGAGTGTCTCAAATAAGCGCACCCCTTTTAGCCCAAGCCCATGTGTTGTAAGTATGACTGCCCTCCCTGTGCTAAAGTATGACTGCCCTCCCTGCCCTCCGCGTCCACTGCCCTCCCTACTAGCCCAAGCCTGTATGTCTCAAACAAGCATACGCCTAAGCCACAGAGTGTCTCAAATAAGCGCACCCCTATAAGCCCAAGCCTATGTGTTGTAAGTATGACTGCCCTCCCTGTGCTAAAGTATGACTGCCCTCCCTGCCCTCCGCGTCCACTGCCCTCCCTACTAGCCCGAGCCTGTATGTCTCAAATAAGCATACGCCTAAGCCACAGAGTGTCTCAAATAAGCGCACCCCTCGCAAGCCCAAGCCTATGTGTTGTAAGTATGACTGCCCTCCCTGTGCTAAAGTATGACTGCCCTCCCTGCCCTCCGCGTCCACTGACCTCCCTACTAGCCCGAGCCTGTATGTCTCAAACAAGCATACGCCTAAGCCACAGAGTGTCTCAAATAAGCGCACCCCTATAAGCCCAAGCCTATGTGTTGTAGTATGACTGCCCTCCCTGTGCTAAAGTATGACTGCCCTCACTGCCCTCCGCGTCCACTGCCCTCCCTACTAGCCCGAGCCTGTATGTCTCAAACAAGCATACGCCTAAGCCACAGAGTGTCTCAAATAAGCCCAAGGTTGATAATGTCTCAAATAAGCGCACCCCCATAAGCCCAAGGCTGTAGATTGCAGGACACAAGCCCAAGCGTGTGAGTTGCTTGCCTATACTGTGTCCGCCTACCCTTACCTACCGTTACTGTGTTGCGTTGGTGGTGGGGAGAGAGGTAAAGTGGGTGCAGGGACTGAAGATGGCCACTGATCTCCACCCTTATAAGGCCAGGACCTCCTGCTGGGAGCGACAGCAGCGCCGCCTGCCGGCCAGGAAGAGAAACGTGCGCAGCGCCGCCTGCCGGCCGAGAGGAGAAACGTGGCTCGCGAGATTTGAATTTCTGGTTGTTGCGTGCATCCACCAGGGGGCGCCAGTAGTCTATCCGAACCGCCTCGACGCGTAGAATCCAACGGTGACCACGCCGACTCCCTCCGACCAACCACGAATGCCCTGGGG
>JASAMZ010010885.1:0-21347 GCA_030248115.1 Linhomoeus sp. GSCO2_2
ATATACGGACGCTAATGTCTGTTTGTGTGTGTGTTTGTCCGTGTGTCCGGAACAACTAAACATGACGGTTAGTGCCACCCGATGGAGTCGAATGCGCTGAGTAACGCGCCGTTGTCCGTTTCTGTTGCTAATTTCGCTATTTCGAGATATTTACAATTAAAATACGAAAATGTCAAAAATGGCACTTTTATTTACAACTCGTATCAGCAAAAAAAGTTTTTGCTGAAATGGAAAGGGCATAAGACGTGATGAATTTGTGACATAGTTTCCGATTTTGGAATTCACGAAATTAGGGATATTTTCAAGGTTTTTGTCAAAATCTCCAAATTTCGACAAATTCAAACAGCTTAAATTGCAAAAATTCTTTGCACGGATGTATCGAGCATAGTCTGCCAAGTATTTAGCAAATGGTTTCAGCGAATATAATGAACGAAATTTAGGATATTTTTAAGGATTTTGTTAAAATCCACAAATTTCGACAAATTCAAACAGCTTAACTTTCAAAACTTCTTTGCACGGATGCATCGAGCATAGTCTGCCAAGTATTTAGCAAACAGTTTCAGCGAATATAATTAACGGAATTTAGGATATTTTTAAGGATTTTGTCAAAATCCACGAATTTCGACGATTTCAAACAGCTTAAATTTCAAAATTTCTTTTCACGGATGTGTCGAGCATAGTCTGCCAAGTATTTATCAAATAGTTTCAGATTTTATAATTAACGAAATTAGGGGTATTTTCAAGGTTTGTTTCAAAATTCTCAAATATTGACAAATTCAAACAGCTTAAATTTCAAAACTTCTTTGCACGGATGTATCGAGCATAGTCTGCCAAGCATTTAGCAAATAGTTTCAGCGAATATAATTAACGAAATTTAGGATATTATTAAGGAATTTGTTAAAATCCACAAATTTCGACTATTTCAAACAGCTTAAATTTCAAAATTTTTTTCACGGATGTGTCGAGCATAGTCTGCCAAGTATTTATCAAATAGTTTCAGATTTTATAATTAACGAAATTAGGGATATTTTCGAGTGTATTGTCAAAATTCCCAAATTTTGACAATATCAAACGGCTTAAATTTCATATTTTCTTTACATGGTTGTGTCGGGCATAGGCTGCCAAGTATTTAGCAACTCGTTCTAGATTTTATAATTAACGAAGTTTGGGATATTTTCACGGTTTTTGTCAAAATTCCCAAATTACGACAATTTCAAAGAGCTTAAATTTCACAATTTCTTTGCGTTGATGCATTGGGCACAGTCTGTCAAGTATTTAGCAAACAGTTTCTGGTTTTATAACTAAAGAATTTGGGTATATTTTAAGGTTTTTGTCAAATTGCAAAATTTCGACAATTTTAAGCAGCTTAAGTTTCAAAATATCTTTGTGTGGATGCATCGGGCTCTAAGCCCAAAAGGATAGGGCGTCGTCCCATTTATACCCTTTTCAATAGGGCGTCGTTCCATTTATACCCTTTTCAATAGGGCGTCGTCCCATTTGTACCCTTTTCAATAGGGCGTCGTCCCATTTAGACGCTTCTATTGCACTGTGTGCCTGCGGCGAATTTCTCTGATCCATTTATGGATCAGTTGCCACAATTATAAGCGCAAAGTGTTCCTGCGGCGAATCTTCTGATCCATTTGTGGATCAGGTATCACGAACAAATCCAAGACCAATTGCGGCGATACCCCACCAGATTGTCGACTAAATGTCTAGCGGCACTTCACTATCCAGTGCACATCATCGCGCACACGCTCTCAAGTTTACACTGATGCCAACGTGGTGCCACAGTTTTACACAAAGCTTGTTTAGGTATGTAAATCCTCAAATTGCTTCTCAAATAGTCCCACAAAGTAGGCTCCGGAACTGCAAATTGTGGCGCGCTGGAGTGTGTGTGATACATACCACAAAGGACAATCTAATGACAATTTGTGGACAATTATTTATTCGTCCCAGTTGATCACTTTGATTGTCTTGTCTTTGTCTTGTCTTTGCGAAATCCCGGGACAATCTAAATTGTCCTGTCTTGTAGGACAATTTAGCCGAGTTAAATTGTCTAAGACATTTGTCCTTAAAGACAATGACACGTCAGGTCACGCCATAGGTATGTTGATAAACCACAGCACATGCCCTAGCTAATGAGTCCAGTTTCAGTTTCATAAACACGGAAAACCAGTTCGAATAACATTGATATCGCACTGATTTGAAACTTTGGTCATGTATTTTCTTACGGTCTATAATAGTTATGTACATATGTCTACATACAGTGTTGTGTTAATCACCACATACCGTCATCGTCCAGCAGCGAACTCCAGACTTCTAGCCTGGTTTTGCGGTCGTTGCACGTGTCGTGAAAGCAGCAACAGTGGACTGTGGTGTCTATGCGGTCGATGCTCTTGTCGCAGCGATACTTCTCAGTCTTTTCGCTCGGCGGTGTGACGAAGGAACGGGGAAGAGTTGCGTACGCGACGACAAAGATTGCCTCTACGAGTGTTGAATTGGCGAATTCCATCTAATTAGCTCACTAAGCTTCTCGGCTGACTGACTGACTCGTCTGACCCACTGCGCTCTTTCATGACTGTGAAAAGCTAGACTCAGGCGACAGGTGCAAACTGCGAAGTTTAGGTTTACCGTACGCAAAGCTTCCCAATTGCTGCAGCCCATGTATTCCACTCCTTCTTCAGGATACGATCCGCGAGTTGGAATGACGCCGAGTAGGCAACCTGTCCGCTCGTTGCCTTGGCAATATTCAATCTTCTTGTATTGGCTTAAACATCTATTCACAAGAGCAGGAGCTTGGTCTTCGTTTACAACTCCAATCGTTGAGCCCCATAGAGAGGCTAAGAACACTGCGCTGAGCAAAAGAATCATAATTCCAGTTTGTCGAAGCACAGAAGGCTACTACAGTGGCCACGATAGCTTCACTGCGGCCCGAAGCGTTCGAATGAAAGCGTGCAAAGAGTGCTGCCCTCGAGCAAAGCTGATTGCCTTGACGCCGTCGGGCGCTAGCGAGCGCCGGAAAAAAGTTTCAGCGACCTTTGGGAAGTCAGCTCTACTTGGTGACATTTATGATTGGAACAATTGATAGGCAAGGCTACTTCCCCAACTTTGACAGAGCTTTGGCACTGAATCATTCTTCATGGTAGGGATCCAATGCCAGAACAGAGGCACAATCGAATGTTTTGAATGGCCCAAATAGCGCACAGAACTTCGTGAGGCAATCAACTGTTCAAAACACGCAAATCGTTCTACGCGTTAAATCATAATCAATGCGATCGTCACAGTACCGACCATGTACATTATCACAATCGGGCGCAGAAGGGTGAAACGAGATAGGACGACGGCCCCCACCTCCCAGATCCGCCAATCCAATCAGAGACAGTGGAAGTCTTGCGACTGACGTGGAGTCTTCCATTTCAACTACTCAGCTCAACAGCTCGTAGAAACAGAACGACAGAGACAGACAGAGGCGCCAACGCAACCGTGCTGCAGGTTCGAATGGTGGCGGAGGCTCTTTCTGAAGTAGGCTGATTTGTGAGGAACGGGTTGAAGGGGAGTTGCATGCAAACCTCTGAGGGAATTAATGCTACGCAAGTGTCAGAAGCCTTCGACGTATCAAAACGCATGTATTGGGAACAATTGAAAGGGTAACTTTCCTAATAGAGCATGCCGCAGCGGAAACCGGAAATAGTAAATTCTGTTCCAAAGCCTGAATTGTCACGGCTATACAGTACACAGAATTTTGCAGCTAGCGACTGAGTGGAGTCCCTTAACCGCCAGTTACAAAATTCCACCATCGACTTTCAGGCTTTGAAACTGAATAATCTAATAACGAGTGAGTTCTAAATAAGTGCTCTACTTGGTCTCTCAACAACAATAACACTTCAACACTTATTCTCAATCACACCCAGATGCTCCTCTATGCCTTCCACAGTCATGTACGTGTTGCAGTTATCTTCGTAGCAGCAGCAGACGGTGGTCTTTCCTTTTGGTGGTGGCAAGTCCCCATCGCACTTGTACTGCGCCATATTGCCATCGTGAGAGATCCTATGGCACGCGCTGCAGCCCTCTTGAGTCGGGACTGGATGTGCCTCACCGCCAGTGCCAGCGATGTTGGTCTGGCAACCGACCCTTTTGCGGTCGTCCTCGCACGCCTGTGGAGTGGAAGAGTTGTAAAAGACCAGGCAAGTCGTCCGGGGGACGCAGTATACTCCACAAATTTGGACTCCTACTCACGGTGACTCCTATGCTGTTGTGGCCTCCTGACATTCCCAATCGCAAAAGCAATGCTGAATTCGTGATCTACATCCCAAAATACCCCAGATTCGACATACAACACCCCTAGTTTCCTATGGACTCCAGGAACTGAAATTCTGCACTTGGGGTATGGTAGCATACAAATTCGTCGTAGGTACGTTCAAACATCATCTATACACTGAAAGGATACCAAATTCGTAATCAGCGCCCCCGAAAACCCCGAAATCGAGCATAGTATTGGCAAAGTCGACCCGACGCCCAAAATTCAAACGGACGCGGGAGGGATACTGTAGCTTCGACAATTTTTCCAAAATACTTTTCTGGGCCAGATTTAAGCGCAGAATCGTTTGAAACCACTTTTGGAACGATTCGGCGACGCATTCGAGCGCTCTAGGCGCCGAAACGCGAAAATCGCAATTTTTGACCCCGGAGTCGAAAAAGTCGCAGTGTAAGAAAGTTTTTTGTGTTTCGCCCGATTTTCTCCGTTCATGGCTCATTCGATAGAGGACGTCTGGGAAGGAGCACCAAGAGTGGTCTCGCCGCTCTAGCTGCTACGTAGCTCGCACAGCAGCCAGTCAAAGTTGACCCGGGGCCGAAATTCGCGAATTTTTCAAATTTGGCGCCAAAATTGGTCCCGCAACGATCCAATTCTTTTTTTGCCAACTCGGCACTATCGAGTACTACAACATATCAAAAGATAGTATATACCATTATATGCAACTTTTTCGAGTTCTACCTTGCCCGACCCAATTTTTAGTACTTTGAAAATTTAAATTTTTGAATTTCCCGCCAACGGGGTCCCGGAGCGTGACCCCGTTTGGTTTCCACCCTGCCCACCCACTAGGCCTACCCAACGCAAAAGACCGTTTGGAAATCGGCCGCTTTATGCGCGAACGTCATCCGGTCCAAATTACTGCGTTTCGCGCACAATCGCTATATACTCCACATTTTTTCGCTCGGCCTCAGCCGAGCGAACCCTATCAAGAGCTCGGCGTGCGTGCGTGCGTACGTACGTTCGTATGTGGGTCACGCTCGCTTCGAGCTTAATAACTCGCTCGTCTGCCGTCGTAGGAAGGAGTTTGAGATATCGTCGAGTAGCCTGCGGACTCCTCTCGCCACCTGAGTGTTCAAAACTGAAATAAGTTTTCAAACTCGCGCGCTACAGTATCCCAGAGTGGGGTCCATTTTAAGACAAAAGTTGACCGAACCTAGTCAAATCGCATATCAAAGTGAAGCGCTCGAGCTCCTGAGCACGAATCCGACAACAAAAAGTTTCAAAAGTTTAAACAGAGAGCTACAGTAACCAAAACGCGTCGAAAACTGGAAGCGACACGCTTGCTTCGGGCTTAATAACTCGCTTGTCTGACGTCGCTGGGTTGAGTTCGGCACATCAACGGGTAGCCCTCGGACTACTCTCGCCATCTGAGTGTTCAAAACTGGAATAAATTTTCAAACTCGCGCGCTACAGTATCCCAAAGTGGGGTCCATTATAAGACAAAAGTTGACCGAAGCTAGTCAAATCGCATATCAAAGTGAAGCGCGCGAGCTCCTGAGCACGAATTCGACAACAAAAAGTTTCAAAAGTTTAAACAGAGAGCTACAGTAACCAAAACGCGTCGAAAGCTGGAAACGACACGCCGCTGAGTTGAGTCGCTGAGTCGAGTTGAGTTGAGTTACAGTAACCAAAACGCGTCGAAAGCTGGAAACGAAACGTCGCTGAGTTGAGTTCGACACATCGGCGAGTATAGCCCTGGGACTACTCTCGCGAACTGTCGAAATAATAACAAGTTTTAAGAATTGCGCGCTACAGTATCCCCAATTAATGTCCGCGAAAAGTCAAAACTTCATCGAACCTAGTCGAATCGCATACCAAAATGAAGCGCTGGACCTCCTGAGCAAGAATCCGACAATAAAAAGTTTCAAAAGGTCAATGAGAGGGCTACAGTAACCAAAACGCGATGAAAACTGCAGACTTTGGTTTGTTATATCTTGGCACTCGTGCGTTGCAGAGGAGCGATCTTGACATCGCTGAAGAGCTCACTGCAAGCCAGCATCAAATCATGCTCACAATTAACCTGTAGTTTTGCGTTAGATTCCAGTGGTTTTTTTAATTTAGTCTGAAAAGATGATTTTCTTGGTTTAAAGAATTAAACCCGAGCGATACCAATGTTGCGTAGCAAGACCACTCCAAAAAGTATAGTCGCGAGGAGAGTCAAAGACGCTGCACGAAACCGGAAAGGGCCTTGCTACAATCTCAGTAAAAAGTCAAAGCTCAAAACCACTCCGCTTTTTAAAAGAGACTTGTTTGTGGAGTATAAATAGCAATTGTAGTGGTTCGTTTGAAGGTTGACGACGAGGCAAATACATACATATATGGTTGGATTTAGAGCTTGTAGTGGTTGAGAATGACAGTGCCGCCGATATTGGTATGAATACTTTAGGAGTGTACTACATTCTTCATGCTCTGCTGAATTCTCATTTGCACAAGCTAACTTGTGACAAATGGCCGTTTTGGCACACTACCTATAACAAGTGAATTTGTCATCTGTTACCCCTGACGAAGGGTCCGTTGAAGGCCCGAAATCGGTTGGGCTTGCAACGAATATGTCAGACCGTGGCTGTGCCTAGGCGGCTATAGTTGACAAGTTACATGTGTCGTAGCTTCAAACCGAACATCACACCTTCCAACCCTGTATGCTGTATTACCCCTATACCTTGCGTAAAACGTACCAACTCGCGTCGCCTTATGAAGCACTTCTTGACATTCTTAGGCTTGCCCGTGACATACACAAGAGACGTGGCCAAAATTGCGGCGAAGATGCGTCGTGCACGCATATTCTGTTAATTAAGGTCGTGCTGCGCTAATACCGTTTGAAACGAGTAGCTTGGCGCTCGGAATGCTTGCTTTGCTCGCTGACGCGACACGCAACGAAGCCAGCGTAGTTTCAGAACTCTCAGCGGTTCTCACGACTTCATTAGCTTGCGTGCGACCTTTACACCATTCAAAAGTATCCAGCCAGGCCAGTGTAAAATGTGACGCATTCCGTAAGTACCTATGTATGTACCATCGGGGGTGACACGGTAGTGAATTGAGATGGGGAATCGCGCCTGGCTGCTTCACATCAAGAAACTGGTAACTAAAGTCCGTTCAAGAAAGGCGTGCACTGGGGGTTTTTCGAGTCTGCAGACTTTATGCTTTGGGAAACCCCAATGATTTATACATTGTTGGATACCCCTGTCGGAGTGTGTTGGTGCGGTGCGTGTTAAGGCATAATCACGCAACACGCACCGGTTTGAGGCGCACATGAAAATTTCGAGTTTTCGCACAGGGTGGGCGATTTTGATAATTTTTGCGCCATTTGTTCCGCAAGGTGTTCTCATATCATATTTTAAATTTCAGCGAAATCGGTTGGCTACAGCGTTAGTTATGGCTTGCCGCGTGCACCCTACTTTGGCGCAAAATGGCCAAAATCGCCGAAATCGGCCAGAGAGGGTACACTTTTTTTCGCCCGGCCTCAGCCGGGCGAACCCCTACGAGAGCTTATCGTGCGTGCGTCCGTCCGTCCGTGCGTCCGTCACGCTCTCATATCTCGGCGTTGGTAAGTCGTAGGAAGGCGATCTTGGGCTTTATGGATAGCTCTCGACTTACTGGTAATGTTGCTAAGAGACTTTGAAATTCAAAAGTTTGAATTGCGCGCGCTACAGTAACCCGAAGGTTCAAAGTGAAAACGGCTATTACTCCCTCGTCTTACGTCGTAGAGCGGCGCGCGATAGGTCAACTAAAAGGTCTCGACGTGCTCTTTCGTTTGGCATTAAAAGTTTTCTTAATTACGCAAACACGCAACACGAAAAGCGCCATTCTCGCGTTTTTAACGCAGAAATCGCTCTAACTCGCTCAGCGTGCGTCGTAGGGAGACGATCTTGGGTTGGCTGGATAGATCTCGACTCACTGATCATTTGTTCTTCTATTGGTCGAAACTCAAAAGTTTGAATATCGCGAGCTACAGTAACCCAAAGGTTTAAAACGCGAAACTTATCTAACTCGCTCGTCTTCCGTCATAGAGAGACGATCTTGAGTTCGTTGAATAGGTTTTGGCACACTGATAATTCCGTTAAGAGAACTCGAAATTTAAAAGTTTGAATTGCGCGTGCTACAGTAACCCGAGGGTCCAAATCGCAAAACGGCTCTAACACGCTCGTCTTACGTCGTAGAGCGGCGTGCGATAGGTCAACTAAAAGGTCTCGACGTGCTCTTTCGCTTGGCGTAAAAAATTTGTCAATTACGCAAACACGCACCACGAAAAGCGACATTCTCGTGTTTTCAACGCAGAAATCGCTCTAACTCGCTCAGGGTGCGTCGTAGGGAGACGATCTTGGGTTGGTTGGATAGCTCTCGACTCACTGATCATTTGTTCTTCTATTGGTCGAAACTCAAAAGTTTGAATATCGCGAGCTACAGTAACCCATAAGTTCCAAACGCAAAACTTCTCTAACTCGCTCGTCTTCTGTCGTAGTGAGACGATCTTGAGTTTGTTGAATAGGTTTCGGCGCACTGATGATTCCGTTAAGAGAAGTCGAGATTCGAAAGTTTGAATTTCGCGAGCTACAGTAACTCAAAAGTTCTAACAGCATATCGGCCCTAACTCGCTCGTCTTATGTTGTAGAGTGGCATTCGTTCGACCGTTTGAAAGCTTACGTTGAGGCAGTTGTTGAACGGTCATTCCTAAAACTACTTTTGTTTTTTAACCCTTGTCTTACGAACAACTTTGTTTGCTAAAGAAATTAATCCCGGGCGATCCCAATGTTGCCCTGCAACAACCGCTCAGAAATGCGTGAGTCTTGCTCAAAAAATTAATCCCGGGCGATTCCAATGTTGCCCTGCAAGAACCCCTCAGAAAGGAGCGTGTCAGAAGTGGCGCATGAATAGTGGACTCCAGGCGGGCGCGCGTCATATCGGGAAGGCTTCGAAATACTTTACAAAAGTATCCACTCTTCTACTCTTCCACTTTAAAAGACTCACAAACCACTCTGTATTAATAAAACAACTCAACTTTTTTAAAACAGCTTGTTAATAACTCAAGAGAGAAATGGTGAAATTTGTTTAAACTTTCTGTGTGTGTGAATTAGGATCAATTGTCTACACACTGGAACAAACCCCATCGTATTCGGCTGCGACACGCTCGAATACGACGCAAACAAAAAGACCCTACTTTTGGCCGAACCGACGCTTTTCGGCCTGCTGGACGGCCTCGATCTGCAGTCCAGACGAAAAGCGTAGTTTCAGCCAAAAGTAGGGTCTCTTTAATTGAGTCGTATTCGAGCGTGTCGCAGCCGAATAAGATGGGGTTTGTTCCAGTGTGTAGACAATTGATCCTAATTCACACACAGAAAGTTTAAACAAATTTCACCATATCTCTCTTGAGTTATTAAAAAAGTGTAGCCTCTCTGGCCGATTTCGGCGATTTTGGCCATTTTGGGTCAAAGTAGGGTGCACGCGGCAGCCCATAACTAACGCTGTAGCCAACCGATTTCGCTGAAATTTGAAATATGATATGAGAACACCTTGTGGAACAACTCGTGCAAAAATTATCAAAATCGCCCACCCTGTGCAAAACCTCGAAATTTTCATGTGCGCCTCAAACCGGTGCGTGTTGCGTGATTATGCCCAAACACGCATCGCGCCAACACACTACTACAGCGGTATCCAACGATGTATAATTGATTGGGGTTTCCCAAAGCATAAAGTCTGCAGACTCGAAAAACCACCCAGTGCACGCCTTTCTTGAACGGACTTTAGTGAGTGACTGGTAAAGAGCAATGTATGGCCACACGCGGTTGTTTCGGTTGTTTTGTTTTTTTGATTTCTAGACAAAGGTTCTATCGAGCTTCAGTTGGTGGTGTAACTTGCATAAACAATCTTCCCGGATACAGAGCACAACTCGATAAATCGATGGCGCCGTTAATGACATATGTAGGTGTTGGCCATCGGCGTACATCGCCGTAGTCTAATCACTCAAAATTTCAATCACGTTTCAAATCCTTCTGATTCATCCATCGGAATCATTTTCAGGAATCGCGATACTCATCAGTTTGACCAGTCTCACAAAGCCGTTGCATAGGCTCTTGAATCGTGTTGAGGAAGCCTCAAAATTTTGATAACCCAAATCGGCACACATGAATGCCTAGAAGTTGGGCGACGCTTTCGTCTGCGATGGATAGAAGGCGCTCTTTTACTGGATCTGTCGCAGCAGCGGGAACGCGGCCGACAGCATGAGAATAGCATAGCCCGCCCGGATCGCGTTGCCCCCTTCTGAAACGTTAGAACAACAGTGAGGATTAGAAGAGCACGCCACGGGCCCACGAGGCTTCAAACGATGTGACGAACCTCCTTCTAAGATGTACCTACAGTAGCCCTACAGTAAGACGAGTGAGGAGAGCTGTTGTGGCACTAGAAACTCGAAAACTTCGGTTTCCTTGGTGCTAGTTCTACATACCAGACATTTTATCATCGCATCAATTGTCGAGAGCTTTCAAGCGACGTGTCACACGCCCTTCTACGACACGACGTATGTACGAACGACTTAGAGGCGTCGCAGCGCTTAAAACATCTCGAAAATGTCGATATACTTTGTGTGTGTTTGACTGATTACACAAAAGAGAAGATGATAACGCGGCGTGTGTGCGTATTTATGTACTCAACGTGCGGAGACGTAAAACAGTTGAGTAATATGATTCTGCAGTTTGAAGATGCCACGCGTAGCAAACTATAGCAAGTAGTCTTATTGTCAGCGCGCACTCACTCAGGTTCTTCTTGATGTCGTCGACCTTGGTGTGCTTGTTGCATTCGTCCTTGTAGCAGCAGCAAACGGTGACCCCGCCCATTCCGCCGGGAGGAAGGTCGCCGTTGCACTTGTACTCGGACATCTCGTCGTCGTGCTTGTTCTCTTCGCAGTCGCTGCAACCCCAGCGGTCGACGGTTGACCCGATGGCCACGTTTGAAATCTTCGTCTCGCAGCCGACCCTCTTGTCGTCAAAGTCGCACTTCTCGACGTCTCCGCTCAATTTGTAGCACTTTTTGACGTTCTTCTTATTGTCGCACTCGACAAAGGCGACTAGGAAAGCGAGAAGCAGCCATGCAATCGAGCGTACGACGGCCATTCTTCGTTCTTCGGCACCTCGTGAAGTTAGAACAAAGACAGATTCGTGGACTGGCACTTGTACCGTGTCCGACCAACCTTCCGAGAGTGTGGTGAAACTGTACGAACGCTGGGCGCAAGCGGGCAGAAGCCGATTACGTCGCCCGGCAAAGGTTGCGTGGCTCAGAACAGTTCGCACGACTTTTTGCCGGCGTTTGCAGCTGCGCCTGGGAACTTGTGTAAAGGGCAAATGCTTCGAATGGCGCATGAGATTTCACATGTACGACCAGCCTGAAGAAAGGGAGCGGCCAATTCACTACTTTTTGAGCTGTTGTTGCTGTTACAGACAAATTGTTATTGTGACAATTATACATGCTTAAAACTGTACGTTTGGAAGGTTCATGCCGCCACGTCCGGCAGAGGAGACTGAGCGTTTGCCTTCGTAACGCAATCCATGGCATGAAATCAAATGTCACGCGCTTGATCTTCTAGAAATCAATTCAAGATAATGAACCGAACTGTTGAAATTGGCGAGTTACAGTAGCCAGCGACTCCCAGCTAGAGATTAACTACTGTCATCTAACAAGATAGATGCGCAATAGGCGAATCGGGGCGCACGTTTTGGAAAATGGCGATTAGCCGCCTACAAACCAGGCGTTCACCCGTCTGCCATCACAGGCTGCCTTTGATAAATCGGCCAGCAGACACATCAACCCAAATACCCTGCTTTCAAAATTAAGCTAGCTGTGGACGCTTTCAGGTCATGAAGCCCGCTACATTAGTTGTCGTTTACTTCAGCCTCTGCGCTGTTACTGGAATGGGTGAGCATCCTCAGCTGGCAGCAACTTATGTACATATGCTGGCATGTGGCGTTACACCGGAAAAGCAACACTGTATTTCATTAGGAAGAGTTGAACATGCGTTGTATCGGGCAAGCTAGAGTTATTCAGACTAGCAACAGCAAGTTTCCGTTGTTAATGGAACAAATGACCGTGACACAGGTCGAGCAAGCGAGTACGTGAAAGTGCCCAAAAGCCTGCTGTTCAAACCCGGAGCGTTCATCGGCGCTCCGCGCTACGCCTCTCTGGATCGGTGTCAGAAGCTGTGCGACCAAACCAGTGGATGCAAATCCTTCAGTTACGGCGGGGCCAATCCTCATTGCATTCTCAAGAGCATACAAATTGAAGACAGTCCAATGGACCTGCTGAGCCGTGGCTACGATAACCAGGACCACTACGACAAAAGTACTGAGTTTATACCTTTGAAACCTACAGCACACGTTTCTGCAATTCAACTAAAGTAGAGTAATGCAAGCCAACAAGCTGTTTTAAAAAAGTTGAGTCGTTTATCTAAAAGCATTTCGAAGCCTTTCCGATATGACGCGCGCCCGCCCGGAGTCCACTATTCATGCGCTACTTCTTACCCACTCCTTTCTGAGAGGTTCTTGCAAGGCAACATTGGGATCGCCCGGGATTAATTTTTGAGCAAGGCACACGCATGTCTGAGCGGTTGTTGCAAGGCAACATTGGGATCGCCCGGGATTGTTTTTTTTCGCCGCGCCTCAGCGCGGCGAGGTGTATATTGGTATACGGTTGACAATGTGTGTCTGTGTGTCTGTGTGTGTGTGTGTGTGTCTGTCCGTCCCACCGAAGAAAGATAAGTGACATATGTGGTCAAGTAGAGTCGATGTCGCTGAGTACGGATCCGATGTCCGTTTCTGTTGCTAATTTCGTATTTTCGAGATATTCGCAATTAAAATTAAAAAATGTCGAAAATCGACTTCTTCGTCTGATGCGCTAGCCGCGAAATTTCTTCAGAAATGGAAGGAGCATGGACCGCGGATAATTTGTAACACAAAAGAAATTTTTTGCAAATGTGGAATTTAATAGAAATACGCGATTATTTGTCAAAATTGCATAAATTGACTAAAATACAACGCAATTTATTGACGAATGTGAATGCAGAAATGGAAAGGTCGTATGCCAGTAAGGATTTGTGACATAGTTTTGCAGTTTTTAAAAATTGCGATTTCGAGATATTTTCAATCAAAAAATGGAATTGTCGAAATTCGACTTTTTCACCTGATGATATAGCGGCGAAATTTCTTCAGAAATGGGAAGGGCATAGACCGCGGGTAATTTGTAACACAAAAGAAATTTTTTTCTAATGTGGAATTCCATAGAAATACGCGATTATTTGTCAAAATTGACAAAAATTGACTAAAATACAACGTCATTTATTGACGAATTTGAATGCAGAAATGGAAAGGTCGTATGCCAATAAGGATTTGTGACATATTTTGCAGTTTTTAAAAATTGTTAGTTTTTTAAATTTAAATATAAAAATGTCCAAAATCGACTTTTTCACCTGATGATATAGCGGCGAAATTTCTTCAGAAATGGAAAGAGCATAAACCGTGGATAATGTGTAACACAAAAGAAATTGTTTGCAATTGTGGAAATTGATAGAAATACGCGACAATTAGCCAAAATTCTACAAAATAACGGAAACGTCATGACGCTGAAATACGTACACCAAGCAAAATTCCGACCAAACAGTTGGCAAGTTTTTTGTTCGATGTGGCGTATTCCCACAGGTATGAAACTTGAGATGAACGGCGTCGTATCATGCCGATACCATATAGCGAATGCGGCGATATCACTGAGCTTCAGATCAGTTGTAGAGACAACCGTATCGTGGTAATAGCTGTACTTAATTTGTGGTACACGCTTTCAAGATACCTTCTCTAGATACGGCTAATTATGCGAATGAAATTCACTATACTGTTCACCAAGATTTGGCAGACACAAGGTACAGGTTGAACTTTTTACACACACAGCTTGTTCGCCGCGCCTCAGCGCGGCGATGTGTATATATACAGATGACGATGTGTAGTCCGCGAACTTTTTTGTCCTGCCGAAGTAAAACACGTGACAGATGGCGTCAGGTAGAGTCGATGTCCCCGATTACGGATCCGATGAGATTTGCTGTTGCTAATTTCAAAATGAGTGTGGGTGTAACGTTTGAAGTTTGAAATTTTTCGACAAATTATCTCTATTTGCAATGTTACGGTGCCTACGGGGCATATCACGTGCTAAAGCACCGTAGTCTGCTGAATAGACGCCAACTGGGAGTATAAGAGCGCCGTTTTGAGAAACGCTACGATGCGACAGCATGGCGTAGGCGGGAAAGCCGCCGGATCGCGCGCAAAAACGTGCGAGCCGACCGAGGTTCGATCCTCGGCGACCCTTTTGCTTTTTTGCTGCGCTTTATTCTGGTTTTGTCATTTACGTTTTGACGCTGAATAGCCAAACCACCATCGGCGTAGCGCCTTCTGGTTTCTCCACGTCAGCAAAATTGTTTACATAGGGTAACCTTAAATCTCTGTGACCAATGCTACCGGTAGCGAGTTTCGTTGAAGACTATACCTACGCTCACACCACCACCCCGTCGATTGGCATCTTGTCACACGATGGCGTCGATAACACCCAGCGACGTGTTGGCGTCCGTTTGCGTTGCTGAGTCATCGTCGTAGTCGCGTCCAGTTGCTCCAAAAGTGGGCCAAGTTGTTTACCGAGCCTCAAAGCTCTGATAGTTGTGTTCAGACGCTAGCAAGTTTTCATCTTTGGCAAGTTTTTTTGTTGGATGTGAGGATTTCACACAGCTAGAAACTTTACATCAATGGCGTCGTATCATGCCGATAACATATAGCGAACGCGGCGATATCACTGATCACTTAGATCAGCTGTACAGACAACCGTATCGTGGTAATAGCTGCACTTGGTTTGTAGCAGACCTTCTCAAGCTAATTTCTCCAGATGCGGCTAATGATGTGTATTAAGTTCACTATACTGTTCACCAATATGTGACAGACACAATGTATAGGTTGAACTTTTTACACACACAGCTTGTTTAGCAAGACGCACGCATTTCTGAGCGGTTGTTGCAAGGCAACACTGGGATCGCTCGGGAATAATTTTTTGTAGCAGACAAAGTTGTTCGTAAGACAAGGGTTAAAAACAAAAGTATTAATTTAGGAATGAGTGTTCAACAACTGCCTCAACGTAAGCTTTCAAACGTTCGAACGAATGCCGCTCTACGACGGAAGATGAGCAAGTCAGAGAAGTTTTGCGTTTTGAACCTTTGGGTTACTGTAGTTCGCGATATTCAAACTTTTGAGTTTTGACCAATAGAAGAACAAATCATCAGTGAGTCGAGAGCTATCCAAACAAGCTTAGAGTAAAAACTGGGTACCCGATGATGGTTGATTGGCATTGTAGTGTGTCGTGCATTTGAGGAGTATATTTCATAGAGTGTCATTGAGAATTTCTTCGGGGTGTATCGCCGCAGTTACCTCGAGTTTCCAGAGAAAGTTTGTGCCATTGTTGGGCAATCGATGCCTGTAAGGCGCATTGGTGGGTACTGATCCATAAATGGATCAGGAATGTTCGCCGCAGGTTCACTTTGGAATGAAGAGGGTCTAAATGGGACGACGCCCTTTTCTTATGGGTCACAAATGCGGACGGTTACGGTACCGTTGCTGTAGATTGCAGAACCGCACAGTGAACAGAATTGCCGCGTTTCGTCTTCGATTGAATAGGTGGCAAAAACATACGTGGCCGGACACATCCATGGAAAAATATTGCTAAGTTTTAGCCATTTGAATTGCCGAAATCTGCCATGTTTGAAAAAACCTTGAAAATATCCCTAATTTCGTGAATTCTAAAATATAAAACTGCTGTATAATTGCTTGCCATACTACGCCCGATTCATCCACGCAAAGATATTTTGAATTTTAAGTTGTTTGAAATTGTCCAAATTTGGCAATTTTGAGAAAAACCTTCAAAATATCCCTAAATTCGTTAATTATAAAATATAGAACTATTTGCCAAATAGTCAAAAAGACTATTAGCCAAAAGCCAAAAGACTATGCCCGACACAACCATGCAAAGACATTCTGAAATTCAAGCTATTCGAAACTGTCGAAATTTGGGAATTTTAGCAATACCCTTGAATATATACCGAATTTCGCTAATTAGAAAATCTGAAACTATTTGCTAAATACTTGGCTGACTATGCTCGACACATCCGTGCAAAGAAGTTTTGAAATTTAAGCTGTTTGAATTTGTCGAAATTGGGGAATTTTGACAAAACCATTAAAAATAACCCTAATTTCGTTAATTATAAAATCTGAAACTATTTGATAAATACTTGGCAGACTATGCTTGATACATCCGTGCAAAGAAGTTATGAAATCTAAGCTGTTTGAATTTGTCAAAATTTGGGAATTTTGACAAAACCCTTGAAAATATCCCTAATTTCGTTAATTATAAAATCTGAAACTATTTGATATATACTTGGCAGACTATGCTCGACACATCCGCGAAAAGAAATTTTGAAATTTAAGCTGTTTGAAATTGTCGAAATTTGGGAATTTTGACAAAAACCTTGAAAATATCCCTAATTTCTTTAATTATATTCGCTGAAACTGTTTGCTAAATACTTGGCAGACTATGCTCGATACATCCGTGCAAAGAAGTTTGAAATTTAAGCTGTTTGAATTTGTCGAAATTTGGGAATTTTGACAAAACCTTTCAATTTCGTGAATTCCAATTTCAAAAAAAATTTCGTGAATTCCAAAATCCTAAACTATGTCACAAATTCATCGCGTCTTATGCCCTTTCCATTTCAGCAAAAACTTTGCCGATACGACTTGTAAATAAAAGTGTCATTTATGACATTTTCATATTTTAATTGTAAATATCTCGAAATAGGGAAATTAGCAACAGAAACGGACAACGGCACGTTACTCAGCGCATTCGACTCCATCGGATGGCACTGACTGTCACGTCTCGTTGTTTGACACAGAAACACAGACAGAGGAACGAACAGACAATAGCGTCCGTATATATTGTGTGTGTGAAAAGTTCAACCTATACTTTGCGTCTGTCAAATTTTGGTGAACAGTATGGCGAACTTTGTACACATCGTTAGCCGCATCTGGAGAAAGTGACTTGTGAACGCGTACCTTAATACCAAGTGCAGCTGTCCCCACGATACGGTTGTCTGTACAGCTGATCTGAAGCTCAGTGATATCGCCGCGTTCGCTATGTGTTATCGGCATGATACGACGCCGTTTATCTGATGTTTCCTACCTGTGTGGAAGCGTCACATCGATCAAAAAAACTTGCCAAAAGTTTGGCTCAGTTGTTCGTCATAGCGAATTCCTTTTGGCTTGGCGTACGGCACTTCTAATTCCGCTGGCGATACGTATGTTGCTGTACTTGGTTCGTTACGTATTGCTGAGGAAACTGATGAAGAAGACAATCTAGCTGATGAATATGATGCTATCAGTCGTGATGAGCTATCTGTTCCCATCGTGCTGCAGAGAAATCCACAGAATTGGACGAGAAATGAAGAGAGGCAATGGCAGAGCTTGTCTGTTGGAGAGATGTCACCTGAAAGATTCCGTCAAAAGATCAAAAGCTTGTCAACCGATCAGAAGAGAGTGATCAAATATCTGCATTGGAGACTCAATGACAAAAAGGAAAGGAAACAAATTCAGCTGTTGTTGACAGGAAATGCTGGAACTGGCAAATCGTTTCTCCTTGAAGTAATCATTGAATGGTTGAGGCTGACAAGAGCAAAGTATTCCGGACATGATCCTGTGGCAGTTGCCGCACCAACTGGTCTAGCTGCGAAAGCAATCAGAGGAGTGACCTTGCATTCTTTGCTGAAACTGCCAGTTCAACACGATGGATCGATGCCCGAAAAACTGAATCTGCAATATAACACCTTGCAAAGGCTGAAGGCCTCCATGAAAGATAAACAGTTCCTTGTGATTGATGAAATCAGTATGCTGGGATACAAGATGCTGGTGTTCTGCAATGACAGACTTCAAGAGATCTTTGACAATGACGAACCCTTTGGTGGAATGAATATCATTTTCTGTGGAGATTTCTTCCAGGTTGCCACCGGTGAGAGACAGATTCTGCTTTCATCATCCGTTGTTTGCAGACCAAAATTACCATCGAAAAGTGATAAACTTGTTGGCCCTGGCCAGACTTGTCCTGGCTGGCTAGTACACAGCGTTGTACCACAATTCTGGATGGGGTTTTCGGACCTTTCCTCTAAAACCAGCCTAACGCATCCGAAAAGGACTGAAACAGACGAATCGCAAAAGTGGCGCGACATTCAACATTCCCGACTCCGAAAATCCTGAAACACCTCTACTTCCATCGTGTCGGCGGTCCGCTCGCTCGTACGGTCGTTCATTGCGTGCTACGTGGCGTATCAGCTCAAGGCACACACGCGCGGCGATTTCATCGCGACAACGACGGCCATGCACTGGCACTGGCAAATGGTCAGTCGCGCGCACAAGGACGCATCTGTGCACCGAGCGGGGAAGAAAGCGCGCTAATAGATGGCGCTTCTGAAACAGGCAAGGAGGCCGACTTCGCCAAGCACAGAAGGGCGACACCACCGCGGCATTTCAAACCAACAATTATGGCGCTCGCCATCTCAGCAGCGCTCGCAAGCACACAACCGGTGTCAAAAGGCCCTAAACCTATTGGTCCGAACTTGTTTCGACCGGTACAGCTACACCGCGCTACACCTGGTCTTCCCGGGATTTCAAATTTTTGCCACAAACCCACCCTAAACCATCCGAAAAGGGTCGAAAGTGAACAGTAATCGCAAAACTAACGCGAAATTCGAACTCCCCGACCCGAAAACCCCCGAACCAACTGTCAACTCGATTTTGAAAATTTCGGCCCAGGATTCAAAAATTCTACGCGGCCGGGTTACGGTAGCTCGAAAAATCAAAAATTATGTTTCCGGACCAGATTTTAGCGTAGAATCGATTGGCGGTGTCCGTTTCCCGGTAGAACCGCGCGTTTCGGCGAAAAAACCGGCCAAATCCCAAAATCCCGAATTTGGTCCCAAACGGAAACCCTTTGTGACCGGATAACTCCTGGGTCCCTTGATGGATTTTGCCGGTTTCGGTCTTACATGAAAGAGCACATCCAGACGCCGGCCGGAAATTTTATCTCAGCCCGATCCGCCCAGTAAATCGCGAGATAGTATGATTTTTTGAACGGCCGGAATCGGGTTCTCAAAATTTGAATCTACCGTAACCCGGCCGTGCCGCGTCCAAATTTTCCAATTTTTGATTTCCCAAGTCCGCCTCCCCAATGGCTACAACATATCCAAAAATGGTGAATTTTGATCAAGTGTAGCGAAAATGGCAAAAAATAACGGATTTTTACTTAGTAAAAATTTGAATTTTTGAATTTTCAAAAAATTTTCCCACTAACGGAAATTTTCTAGGTTCCTTTCCAGCCCTGCGCATTCACTAGGGCTATCGAACGCAAAAAACCGCTTGCGAATCGGTTTAGCCTAGCGAAAGTTATGAGGGAGCACAAAAAACTTGTTCCCTACAGGATGCCTACTGCTCTCCGCCGACTTCGTCGGGGCGGAGTGCCAAAAAGCAGAAACCGACTCAATCAGGTCACTTTTGAAGCAATTTAAGGCGTGTGAAAACGTACTTCGTCCAAATATCTTCCAATTTGCGCGATCCAGAATCCATGTACAAAATTATTGTCCAGATCCGTATACAATATACGGAATTTGGACGCTGCGCGGAGCGGAGCAGTGGAAGTTGACGGGAGTTTTCCAGGCGCCTGTGGGCTGCGGCGCTACAACTAGCGAAAATGCCTACTTGCGGCGCTGTAAATATTGAATATTTTTGCCTGGGTAGCTATAAATAGCGAAAATTTTCCCCAGCGGTAGGCAAATATTGAACAGTTGCTTTCGTCTGCAGCGCTATTCAAATTTCTGCCTGCGACACGTGCGACACTGTACTGGTACGGCCCCTACGCTGTTCTTATCTTCTGACAGCGAACCAGGCAAGTCGTCCGGGGGACGCAGTATACTCCACAAATTTGAACCCCTACGCACGGTGACTCCTCTGCGGTTGTGGCCTCCTGACACTCCCAATCGCAAAAGTAATGCCGAATTCGTGATCTACATCCCAGAATACCCCAGAATCGACATACAACACCCCTAGCTTCCCATGGACCCCTGGAACCGACATTCTGCACTTGGGGTACGGTAGCATGCAAATCCGTCATAAGTATGTTAAACATCATCTAAACGATAAACGAATGCCAAATTCGTAATCAGCGCCCCCGAAAACCCCGAAATCGAGTATAATATTGCAAAAGTTGACTTGACACCCACAATTCAAACGGACGCGGGAGGGATACTGTAGCTTCGACAATTTTTCCAAAATACTTTTTCTGGGCCAGATTTAAGCGCAGAGTCGTTTGAAACCACTTTTGGAACGATTCGGCGACGCATTCGAGCGCTCTAGGCGCCGAAACGCGAAAATCGCAATTTTCGACCCCGAGGAGTCGAAAAAGTCGCAGTGTAAGAAAGTTTTTCCTGTTTCGCCCGATTTTCTCCGTTCATGGCTCATTCGATAGAGGACATCTGGGAAGGAGCACCAAGAGTGGTCTCGCCGCTCTAGCTGCTACCTAGCTCGCACAGCGAGCCAGTCAAAGTTGACCCGGGGCCGAAATTCGCGAATTTTTCAAATTTGGCGCCAAAAATGGGTCCCGCAGCGATCCAATTCTTTTTTTGCCAACTCGGCACTATCGAGTACTACAACATATCAAAAGATAGTATATACCATTATATGCAACTTTTTCGAGTTCTACCCTGTGTAACCCATTTTTCAGTACTTTGAAAATTTAAATTTTTGAATTTCCCGCCAACGGGGTCCCGAGAGCGTGACCCCGTTTGATGTCCACCCTGCCCACCCACTAGGCCTACCCCAACACAAAAGACCGTTTGCAAATCGGCCGCTGCACGCGCAAACGCCATCCGGTTCAGCGTTACTGCGTTTCGCGCACAAACGCTATATACTCCACACTTTTTTGTGGAGTATAAAAA
>JASAMZ010010888.1:0-13816 GCA_030248115.1 Linhomoeus sp. GSCO2_2
TACATGGGCGAAGCTGAAGATGGGCGTCTACCTGAGGCGTCTTCCGATTTCCAGTTGTTCACCAGGGTGTGCAGCGGCGCCTTCTTTTGTTCCATGTCAGGTGCTGGGAAGGGCGCCGTTTGCTGCCGTTGTCACTGTCTCTGCGCCTTCAGTTTGGGAACGTTGTCATAGAGAGCTTCCTGTTGCTTCTTCTTGTCCGAGAAGTTGTTTGGCAGCGGCTGACGCGTTTCAGAGCCACTGTTGCCGGCTCGAGCAACCGAGAGAATCGCATTAGACGGCGCCGAAGGCGAGACCCCTTGATTAGAAGGTTGGGGAAGGGGCGAGCGCGCGACGTCAGCCAGTCGGACGGGGATTCTGCGCCCGCCGGCGATCTTCGCACTCGAGGAAGCGGAAGCGCCGTTGGAGCTGTCGGCGGCAAACTCGAGCAGAAGTTGCAGGCTCTCGTCGAACTCAATCGACTGCTGCCGCCGCTGGCCGGGCACCGAAGCGATGGGCTTCGCCAGGGGAGAAGGACCCGCCGGAATGGGGACGAAGGGACGGCCGATGACGGCCGGCGGCCGACCGAGTAACAGACGGCTGCTCGTCTTCGCTTCGGGATCTGGCGAGGAGTCCGGCCTGTTGTCGGCCGAGGCGTCGGACAGGTGAAGGCTGTTCGACTTGCGTCGCTCTTCGTCGCGAGCCGCTTCTTTGGAAGCTCTCTTTGCGACCAGGGCTAACTCGGGCTCGCTCAAAGGCGACGAAGAGCCGCCGTCCGAAGAGCAGTCCGATTCGCTTCCGCTGCTGGCGCTGTCGTCGGCCCGCCTCCGCCGACGGCTCTGACGTTGCAAGTGCGCCATCTCCTCGTGATAATCGGCTGAAATAAGGATGGAGCGTGGGAGCGACATCAGGCTTGTTTATCGTGCTGCGAAACCCTTCTCCTGCGGCTAATTAGGTACAATTCATGTACATACCTTGTAATCAGCGGCTACATAGTATTGCTGAGAAGGCGAGAGAAGGGCGTCACCTGGCGCGTCGGCGATCCAGCAGAAGCTTGAGCTGCGCGACAGCGAGAATGGCGTCGTCTGCGTTTCCGCTTCGGCACTCCTTGGCGCTTCTTCCGAGGATCCAACTTCCTCTTCTCGCTTCAACGCTTCCGACTCGGGGCTCTTGTGATCGCCATTTGAAGTAGCGCCGATTGCTGACTGCAAAATAGGCCTGATCGCATTCATGCAATGCAAGTCAAAGCATACCTATCTTCCTAAGCGGCATATGACAGAAGGAATCAGTACATAGGTGGTACTGTGGTAAATTACATTATGTGCAAACATACATAGCTGAGACAACACTTCAACGCTACCGACGCAGACCAACTGGCCTGGGGAAAGACAGCAACTTCAGAATGTGTAGGCGTTAGAAGAAGAAGGAGTTTCTAATCACGTTAGGGAAGCCCTTGCAGTGACCCGTGGGGACGTACACATGGGACAGAAGCGGCCTTCTTGTCGCCTACTATGTATGCCGTTAGGGGGAGAGGGCCGCAACTGTCGATAATTTTCTAAGACACTCTCCCCTCTCAGAAGCACTGTAAGCACTACGTACTTACGGCTAGCCAAAGGACCGAACGGCCTTTCGTGGGGCGGAACAACAAAGGCGAAGACCTTCCATAAATGACAAATTGGATTTTTCGTCAAAGTGGGGGTGCGCGCGGCTCGTCATACATAAGACGGCGGAAGCTACCGAATGACGGCGTTGCGTGTATGCGAGCAAAAGCTGGCAGTGCTCACAGATATGCGCGTACATACAAGGCGAAGCGGCGAGGTGTCCACCGAATCTGCAAGGCGGAACCGATCGCAAAGTGCTACGAATTCGCGCAGAGGCGCAGCGGCACAAAAGGGCCGGTTCTCTGCAACGTTCACAAAATGACTCACTCTCCTTCCTGCCACCACAAAAGCTGCCTCTTGCTCGCGAGTGGTAACCTCGCATGTGGATCACACCTCTTTTGTATTCGCGCGCTCGGAACACGAAACTCGACAGGTCGCAGAACTCCCTGCTTGCGCTACTCGCGCAGAAATGAGGTTTCTGTCGCCGACGACGAAGGGAAGTGGCGTCGACGCGATTTCACGCTGGAAACAAGCGAGCAGCAA
Source organism: Linhomoeus sp. GSCO2_2 (assembly GCA_030248115.1). Taxonomy (NCBI): domain Eukaryota; kingdom Metazoa; phylum Nematoda; class Chromadorea; order Monhysterida; family Linhomoeidae; genus Linhomoeus; species Linhomoeus sp. GSCO2_2. The sequence goes on from JASAMZ010010888.1 coordinate 2,121, forward strand.
TAAAGACGTCGAAACGCGACGGCGACGTCGCGCTCGGTCCCGATAAATCGCTCAGCGCGAAACAACAAGGGCCCTCGGCGCGAGTGCGCGGTTGCGCCGCTTCCGAAACGGCAGGGGAAGGAGTTCAAGTGAGGGGAACGAAGGTAGCCTAAGAGACAAAGCGACAATGGGTGCGACACGCGCGCCGCCCAAGAAGAAGAAGAGCTGCTTGGCGCGCTCGTCTCCTGCCGGGGTCGGCGCAGCGAATTCAGGATGAGACGGCGGAGTGAGCAGTCCCAGCTGCGCAGGCATGCGACTGACGACGACCACGACGAAGGCGAATCGTTCCAACGCGAGGAAGCGTCTGGATGCTGCAGCACTGCGGTACCTCTGTGTGAACGAAGGAGTAAGACAGCGAGCGACACAGTGAACGGCGACGGCTGCTGCCGCACGCGAAGGAACAGATGCATCGGCGCCGTTTTGCAGCACGATAAACAAGCCTGATGTCGCTTCCACGCTCCATCCTTATTTCAGCCGATTATCACGAGGAGATGGCGCACTTGCAACGTCAGAGCCGTCGGCGGAGGCGGGCCGACGACAGCGCCAGCAGCGGAAGCGAATCGGACTGCTCTTCGGACGGCGGCTCTTCGTCGCCTTTGAGCGAGCCCGAGTTAGCCCTGGTCGCAAAGAGAGCTTCCAAAGAAGCGGCTCGCGACGAAGAGCGACGCAAGTCGAACAGCCTTCACCTGTCCGACGCCTCGGCCGACAACAGGCCGGACTCCTCGCCAGACCCCGAAACGAAGACGAGCAGCCGTCTGTTAGTCGGTCGGCCGCCGGCCGTCATCGGCCGTCCCTTCGTCCCCATTTCGGCGGGTCCTTCTCCCCTGGCGAAGCCGATCGCTTCGGTGCCCGGCCAGCGGCGGCAGCAGTCGATTGAGTTCGACGAGAGCCTGCAACTTCTGCTCGAGTTCGCCGCCGACAGCTCCAACGGCGCTTCCGCTTCCTCGAGTGCGAAGATCGCCGGCGGGCGCAGAATCCCCGTCCGACTGGCTAACGTCGCGCGCTCGTCCCTTCCCCAACCTTCTAATCAAGGGGTCTCGCCTTCGGCGCCGTCTAATGCGATTCTCTCGGTTGCTCGAGCCGGCAACAGTGGCTCTGAAACGCGTCAGCCGCTGCCAAACAACTTCTCGGACATGAAGAGTCAACAGGAAGCTCTCTATGACAACGTTCCCAAACTGAAGGCGCAGAGACAGTGGCAACGGCAGCAAACGGCGCCCTTCCCAGCACCTGAATTGGAACAAAAGAAGGCGCCGCTGCACACCCTGGTGAACAACTGGAAGTCGGAAGACGCCTCAGGTAGACGCCCATCTTCAGCTTCGCCCATGTACATGTATGTACACGACGGGTGCAAATGTTGGACTACCGCATGTTACCTCGTGATACTTGTCTACGTCAAGAATAGGAATACTAGAAATAGGAATAGGAGAAATACTTTTTCCAGGAGTATTATTAAATTAATTTTCACTAGTATTAGTTAACTAGAATTCTACTAAATACATTTGTAGGTATTATGTAATCCTATGTACATGCGCCTACATACATATGTGCATTACACTATTACATATGTATACCCATGTTTCGGTTGCGAAATTGTCAGCGCCTGTTCGTCAACATGAATCTCCACCAGAATCTATACTAAGCATACTCAGGCGGAGCGGTCGTCAAGCACCACTCTCCGATGGAGGCAGCGGCGTCGTCGCCCGATTCCGACCGTCTGGTGGTGGTGGAGCGCAGCACCGTCTCCCTCGACAACGTCGGCTTGACGCGAGACGTCAGCGCCAACTCGGGCCTTCTGGCCGACAGCGAGAGCTCGCCCGTCCTACCTTCGGCAACGGCCGCCGTCGGCGACGTCGACTCCGAGGTTACTTTCTGGTATTTCAGAGGTTGCCTATGCTACATACACTGTGTTGCTCAAAGTCACAACGGCACAGAGAAACGCATATGGAGGTGGACCGTGCTACATAACTTGCAGTTCAATGCCAAATTACTGCATAAACCCGAGAATGAAGTAAAAACATGGCAAACGCCCAGAGTGCGCAGAGCGAGACAGTCCCGGAAGAAATGTCTTTAGAAGACGAGGTTGGCTACCGCCCTGTTATTCCCGAGAAGCAGAGAGCCGCCGCCGCCGTCGCCCCAGCGAGTGCCCCGTGTGAACCTGGAGCTGGGACACCTCAATGCTTCCACGTCAATGATTCAGGTGCGTGAGACTGAGACGCCGTACCCGCAGGTACATAGGTACATACCTACTGTAGGTACATACCTTCTACCGGAAATAGCGTCGCCAAATATACAGCCACGAGTGCGTTCCCCGTAGTCTGTGCTTGTTTGGATGAACTTTGCCACGCTCGCTCGCCTAGGACCTAAGGTTCCCGTACGCAGCACCGTGTAAGTAATGTAGTCGTCGTCGTCATACGTCTGAGAACCAGAGCAGCGACTATTTTGATCGGCGCCGCCTCAGGTCGAGTTACATGCATCGTGGATGTCCGATAACTAACATGTGAGAGTGACGACAGGCGTCTGTAACTACATACATGTGTATATGTATCTGTGTGTACTCGAACCAAGTGGGCGCGTGTTTGTACAACTGTCCGTCTGGATATCAGGTGTGTATCGCTTCCGCTTTGGCGGCTCCCCTTGGATCCAGAGCGAGCAATCAGTGCTCTGTATAAATGCGTAGTGGAAGTAAAGGGACACCTTAGTTCAGGGCTCGAGCGAGGCGGCTCTGGCAGCGGACAAGCAGAAAACTGGTGGGTGGGCGCGACAGGCGACTGATGATCGCGCGAGCGGCCGCGAGTTTTTCGCGTTTTCACTTTTCCGAAATCGGCGCCGGGGCGTTTCTTCCCTTTCGCTTCTTTCTGCCAAGGTCGGTTCCCCACCCAAATTACCATCCTCGACAACGGGCCGCCGCCGTCGTCTCATTTCGGCAGCCATTTCGCCTTTGTGCCGCCTTTGTTGTCCCCTTCTTCCGTCGGCCGTTTCGCCCTATGCGGTAGAGAATTGCGCTCCGATTCAATTCCCTTTGACAGCCATTTCTGCCATCGACTGCGCAGTGAGAGCACTACTGGTGCTACCCGTTCGTTTCAAGGAAGATGGCCCGACGGCCGAACTGATTGGAGCAGTGAAGCCAGGTTGCGACAGCTGCGCCGCTTCGAAATCCGCTGAACAAAGCTGCGATTTATACTTAGCGCAGCGGCGAGCATCGTTTGAATTCCATTTCAAGCGCTGTAATCCAGTTAGCTATGTACATGCACTTGGCTGTTCCGCTTCGTATGAGTGGGCGTTGCTCTCGAGGACGGGATACCTGAAGGAACAATGGAAGGTCGACGAAGTCTACCAATGTCTTGTGCCTTGTTTCGGTTGCGCTGCGCCTGCGCTCTCCGTCTGGGGTTTCAGTGACACTTTGGCAGAATTTACAATGGGATTACTCGTCTGTGTGTCTCCGCGTGTCCTGTCTCGCCCGGCAGTAACAACATGGCGAATCCAGGACGCGCGCTACCCCACCACGCGTCGCGAAGGAGAAAGGGACGGCGGCCGGCCGGCTGGTCAATCGACTGACCAGTGACCGGTTGAATGCATTGCGCCGCGTTGCGCCAAAATGGACTCCCTGTCCGATTGCGGCGGCTCCTTTTGTGTCGTCGTCGTCGCCGGTGTCCCGCCCGACCACCTTCTTTTGTTGGCCGGCCGCGGCTGCTCGCCTATTCTGGGCCGGTCGGTGTCTACCATTTTGCGCCAACACGTTGAGTATAAGGGACGATTTGGACAGTCGTTGCTCTTCCCTCCTTGGCACCGTCGTCGTCGTCGTCGCTGCTTCCAAATCCCATTTGGAGTCGGACAAATTTCTCCCCGCCGACGTCGACGTCGTTTCCGTCCACTTCCCCGGCCATTCATCCCCTGAAACGGCGTTTAGACTGCCTGCCGCGCGACGGCGGCGGCGGCGTTTTGGCGCGCATCGGCGCAGGTGGAAGCGGCCGCCAGTTCCTTGCTCGCTGTTGCCGCCGCTCTCCGCAGAAGTAGCGATTTGTCTGTTGGTCCTGCGGCTCAGGAAGGCAAGTGGTCTCGACGTTTCGGCGCTCGGTCGTAATCCGGCGACGCAATTCGGTGCCTGCTCCAACACGTGTCTTTCTCCTCTCCTCTAAATGAATGCGAGGAGGTGCCAGGTCCGAGTGGGTGGGAGACTTCTTTGGCGCGCTACAACCCCTTTTTGTCCGGCTTAGTTCCGTCGCCGAGGTGTTTATTACTCAAACTCGTCTTTGTGCATCCATATAGCTCGCTCCATTTCAGAGGAGGACGCCGTCGAATGCTGCAAGTGGCTTAGGAGCACCGGCTTTCCACAGTACGCGCAGATGTACGAGGGTAAGCAATACAATGTTTTCTGCACTGTGACGACGTGTGTCATGATTGCGGTCAGTCGCTTCATCGTTTAGACGGCTACTTTCCCTTGGATATTCGCTCGGTGCAAAGGGACCATGACTTTCTGGACGGCGATTCTCTGGAGGCACTCTACCGCCGCCTGAAGGCCCTCAATCGCTGCGCCATCATGAAGAAGGACGACGTGGTGCTCAGAAGGAACAGAGTGGGTCACCGTCGGAAAACAAAGCGCTTTCAAGATACCGTAAATACTCCAATAATCTCCCCTCTCGAAGAAGCCCCCCCCCTCGTAGAGGGATGTTCGAAGAATAAGCCCCCACCCTCCTGCAATAGTACGTTAGTACCCCCTATACATTGTATAATATGTCATACTACTTGTGTGTGTGTGCTATAAGGCATATTGTACGCCTATGTACTATATGTATATGCTTATGTACTATGCATATTGACTATGTACAACTATTATATGTTGTACGTCATACGTAAATTTTGTGTACAAGGAAGAGCGGTCGTAATAAATGTTGTGTTTTTAAGCCTCATTGAATAAGACCCCCCCCCCCCCCACTCCTTCCAACAGTACCCTCACCCATGGAGGGAGGTTGGGAAAACAAACTCCGCGGGGGCTTATTAGAGTATTTACAGTACGCAGGTGGTTACCTGACGGCCAGAGAGCAACCCAATGACCGTCCTTTGCAGAAGGCGCGCGACGAGCTGGTCCTGACCAGCGAGGAGGACGAGGACGACGACGAGAACCCCATGGCGCTGAGCAACAAGTGGCGGTACCAGCGCAAGTCCAAGACCTGGTCCCGGGTGGGCAACGAGGCCTTCGTGCCCTGCCTCTCTCCCACGGCGCTGGGAGAGCGCTCCACCGACGACAGTTCGCCCATCAGCCCGGACGACACGCTGCCGCCGGTGACACCGCTCCAGCTGGCGCAGAGGCAGCGCGAGTCCCTGAGGCGATACGAGGCCGGCTTCCCAGCCGCCATGACACAGGTGAAGGATCGCTGAAGCGACTAATGGCGCTTTGTGGACAAACCTCAACCAACAGGACTTTGAGCTTCAGTCGTTCGACCAAAACCTCGTGGATGAATTGATGGCGACCAGTTCGTTGCCGTCGACAAAGGCAGCGGCGGCGCGAACTACTTCTGAGAGTACGCCACCACAACGTCGCACGATTCCTGACGACGAGCAAGCCGCGCCTGGTGCGGGCCGACCGGCCCGTCCCTCGCCCCTCCAGAGGTCTCAGAGCGAACGGATCAAGGACAGAGCCAAGGTGGCCACGCGAGCATCGCGGCCCAATTAGAAGCAAGCTAATGCAATCCACAATTTAGGTCTTCATTCGCAACATGGATCCGCGCCAGTCCATTCGGCGTCGAAGGCGGCAGCAGCGAGAGGCGCTGGAGCAAACTTCCTCCAGAGGCAATGAACTGGTCATTGGTTCACCAGTCTTCACGGGCCACCGGCCAGGAATTCCCCAGGGCCGACAAATGCTTCCCTCCAACGCCTGGGCCACTGGAGGCCAGGTCCACCCGTCCTCCGCCTCCAACCCACCCAATTCACATGGTAATCAGAGACAGTGGAAGGACAAGAGGAAAGGGCTGGTGTTCGAACAATCGTCCAGTGGTCAGACGAAACTCGCGTTGGACAGCAGCCGACAGTTTCCCAGTCAAGACACCGAGTCGCCGGAGTCGCCGCTGTACGCCACGCCCTTGCCTGTGACACAACGACATAATTCACCGTGAGTTTCCAACTACACTTTGGACAACTACACTTTGGTCTTTGTGAAACACAGAAGTACTGAGCGATGACCGTCTATTCGCAAGAAGTTGTCAGCTATCGGCTACTACATCTGGGTTACCTCACGGTAAGCGCCCAACCCTGTTTCAGGTTTGCCAGGTCGCCAGCCGCGCAGCGGAGCGCCAACAGCGCCGTCCCTCTAGTCCACTTCAACAGGCTGTTCTCTCCGCATGACTCGGCCGCCGCCGGATCCTCGGCAGGACATGTTTACGACAAACCGAGACAGGCGATCGGTTCTCCGCGAGCATACAGACACCGTCCCAGCGACAGCGAGGAGGCGGAGGAGGCGACGGGACGCCACCGAGAGGAGGAAGAGACGAGACGCGATAGCGGCGTCGGCTCGAGCCTGTCGCGCTCGCCGAGGTAACGGCGCGACTTCGACTGGAAATGGGTAGTAGATCACTCATTCAGCCGCGTTTCCCACCCCTTCAGTGGACCAACGCGCGGCGTGCCGCCTCCACGAAGCAACGTGCGCACCGTGCCCGGCTTCCAGAAGTCGTCGGCCAGCAGCAGTCCAATGGTGGCCCGTCAACGTTTGGGCGCCTCCGGCCAGAAGCAGCAACGTGCCACAAATGAGGCCAAACTTGAAGACAGGCTCGCGGCCATCGCGCGGTTTCCACTGACAGGTGAGGGTTCAGGAAACAAATGCACTTAGACTGCTTCTAGAGAGTGTCAAGTCAACTGACAACTCTTCAGAGCACATGGACTCACTGGGGCTTCCGCAGATGATCGTATCTGGTCAGCTGGCTCTGCTGCGCCTGACGGCCGTTATGGAGCGCTATTCGAGAAACGGCGGCCACGGCCAGAACACCACCAACAGCCCAATGCGCAACTGGCGCGTCCAGAAGCTGATTCGGCGCATCAAGAACGTCGAGACCAAGACGGCTTTGAAGGGTATGTAGGCCTGTTGAATGTCCTGACATTTGTAGAGGCTCTGTAGCTATTAGCTAGTCAGGCGAATCGTGCTTATGCAGAGTCCGAGCAAGTGTTCGGCGCGCCGCTGGCTTCGCTGGCGCAACGGTTCGGCCTGCCCCTTCCCCAGTGCATCCTTCACGCCATGCGCTTCCTGCGAGACGAGGCGGTCGAAGCCGTCGGCATCTTCCGCAAGGCCGGCGTCCGGTCACGCACCGCCCAGCTCAAGAACTACATCGAGGCGCATCCTGGTATTAGTCATTGAGTGTAGTACATGGGCACACAAGAACTTTGGAAGGTGAACGAAAACGCGCATTCAGACGTGCGCTATCCATTCGAGTCGCAGCAGCTGAACGACGTGGCAGACCTGGTCAAGGTGTTCTTCCGCGAGCTGCCCGAGCCTCTGCTGACCAGCAAGTACTCGGACACCTTCACGGCCATCTATCGATGTCGGTCGAGTCGATCGCCGTTTATCTTGATGAATGAAGCAAAGAACCATGGCGCAATTCGGCGCTTCTGCAGACGTTCCCGAGGACCTGCGACTGGAAGCGGTGCAGATGGCGCTTCTCTTGCTGCCCGACGAGCATCGAGAGGTGTTGCAGACGCTGCTCTCCTTCCTCAACGATATCTCGGCCCATGCGAAGACCAACCAAGTATGTCACGTGCGCCTGTTGTACAGAGTGCGCTTGCAGTGTCTATGGAAACTGTCCCAACTCCAGATGGGCGCCGAGAACCTGGCCATCTGCTTCTCGCCCACACTTTTCCAGCTGAGTCCCAGACTGGGCCTTCGCTCTCCCACTCGGAGACACAAGACCATTGCAGGTTATTGTAGCACTCGGGAAGCGCGTTGGTTATTCGCACCATGGTCACTGTCGTCGTTTGCAGAGGCGTCAGGGTTGCCAACGGAGCATGAGCTGAAGGAGACGGCCGCCGCCCAACAGTGCCTAACTCAGATGATCGCGCACTGCGACCGTCTGTTCTACGTAAGTTCTAGCTGTAGGATTCTACTAGGACATACCGACAAGCTCTCATGCAATGAATCACGCGATTCCACCATTCCAGCTGCCTGCGGGCATTCGTGAGCGCTACGCTCTGTCGACGGCGAGCAGCTCTTCTCCCGTGGGCGCGGAGATACCTACGCTGGAGCAGCTGGGCCGCCCTTCCTGCGCCAATTACCTCGAGTACCTGGACGGCTGCTCCAAGGCTATGCTCAAGGTGTCTACTTTTTTCCTGTTCAATGGACGTGAACATATTACGTATCAGTACATATGCATAAACTATCACCGTCCCAGGAGCAGCAGAGCAAGTGGAAGGGCTGGGTGGTTGAGGGATCGCAGGACGGCGTGGAGATCAGCTCCAAGAAGCCCCCCGACAACTTCCCCCTCAAACTCTGGCGCACCTGGACGGAGCTGGAGGCGCCGCCCCAGGAAGTGCTGCTGAGGTGAGGGAAGACCCTATTCCACGTCTTGGAATGACGCTCAACGATCATAATAGTAATGTGATAATAATCATAATCGTATTATGATTATCATTCTTCTTTGACAGGCTGTTGTTCGAGAGGGACTGCTGGGACGACAGCATCGTCAAGTGCCGTCGCGTTTCGCAGAAGGGCGCCCACTGCGACGTCTTCCAGTACGTGCAGAACGACATGCCGCCACACTCCACCAGGGACTTCTGCGTCGCAAGGTACCACACACACAGCTGTGTGCGTACCACGCGCTCATCACAGGCTACCATAATACCGTAAATTCTCTAATAAGCACCCGGGGCTTATTTGTTTAAACCCCCTTCAAGGGGAGTACTGTTGAAGGGGCTTATTGAAGGAGCTTATTCGAGGGAGCTTATATGTTCGACCCTTCTACCAGTCACTCAATGCACGCACATTGTGCGTGTGCAAAATATTCCTCCCGTGCAGTTGACGTCCTTGGCATACCGTATACTAATGGCATATTCACTACATATAGTGGTTGTAGTAATAGCGCAGCATACATCATACATTTTGTATACAATATAGAACATATTATGCGCGACCTACCGCTGGCAGTGTAGCGCATAAAGTAGGGGGTATTGTTTGAGGGGGGGGGGGGGATGTGGGCCAATTCTAATCTGAAGATCTACAGTATGTAGTGTAGTAGCTATTACTTCGCCGTTGCAGGTACTGGCTGCGCGAAGTGCCACTGATGGCCGGGAGGGGCGGCAGTGGGTGTGTGGCGGTGGAGACGTCAGTGCAGGCGCCGGACGGCTGCCAGATGGGCGGTGTGCAGGCGCGCTGCCTTGCCGCCCGCTATCTGGTCGAGCCTGCGCCTTCCGGTCGCTCCCGACTCACCTACGTCGCTCGCTTCGACTGCAGGTGTGTCTCGATTGTTGTCGTGCACACTACGAGTGACAGCATCTTTGATACATATGTCACTAGTAATCGCCACCAAACCAGCATATCTGTTGGAATATGGGCTATATAGATGGTTACGTCTTCTCAAAGCCGCCGTTTATTCAGAGGCCGAAACAAGAACTGGTACAGCCAAGTGTTCGGCTACCTGTGCGCCCGTCGACTGGCCAAACTGCGCGACAGCTTCCGCCACCAGCTGGGCGCGGACGGCGGCGGACCAGAGACGAAAATCTGACAGTCATCCGTACATATACCTGCACTTTCTACGTGTGCCACATTCTTGCGCTCGGTTGTCTTGCTCCGGAGCATATCCGCTAGATTTTTACCATAGAAGTTGAAATGTCCCCGTTCTTTGATCCTTGTTGGTTTTACCTAAGATTTGAGCGCCTATACGATAGTCGATTTCAGACAGTCCGCGGCGACCCAGTGGTGTCTATCCGTAACGTTTTGTGCTCCTGTTGTGGTTGTTGTGGGGGCACTTGACATGTCGCGAGGTGCCGTCGTTCTTCGCTTATCAGACTTTTTTGCGCGAGAATATTCCCATATCGTCTCCGTTTTCACTGTGAATCACGATCGTCGCCCAGCAATCAAATAGCCAGAAAGAGAGACAGACGCACGTACACGCACAGAAGTCATAGCGGGTACCATGGGAGTCGCTCGCCGCGAGTGGAACATCCGTTGACCAGCAATTCTGTCGCCACCGTCAAAACGCCATACCTTACAACGCGCCGTCCACCCTTTCACAAAGCCGAACTAATACAAACCGACATCTTGTCAGGACACCTCGTGTCGTGGAGAACCCACGCGCCAAGAAAAACCACGACTGTCGAAGAAAACACAGAGAGAGAAACGGCGGCGCTGCTATCACAATTGGAATGTGTACCATTTGTACACGGCCTAGACAAAGAACGACAAGATTGCACGACAAGACATGGAACTGACGACGCTCTGACACCTTTGCCAGTGGAGCAAGCCGGCGACGCACTTTGTCAAAGTCGCGTGCTCAAATTAATGCTCAAAGCCAATGGTTGATTACGGATCTCAAATTAGAGTTATCCTTGCTCCACTGGCGCATTAGCTGGTCAATTACCACCACTGTATAAAGATGGTTCTACTGATCGGTGCACAGAAACCGGCTGCGGGAAAGGGCGCTAAAGCGGTGCAGCAAACGAAGCCGAATCACTAACACGGATCGACTGAGACAGAGAGAGAGCAAAAGGAAGACAGACAGCAAAGAGAATGGCCGCAGCACGCGCGAGCGACTCGTCTCACGAACTGCGATCGAGAGAGAATATTTCAGGATCGGTGCGTAGCTTCGCCAGTGGTCGTTCGTGGAAGCAACAACAAGAGCGCCAGAACACAACAACCTGCGCCTCAACAAGTGCCAGCAAAGGAGGGTGCGCGGGGAACATTATGCCACAGGCAATAGGTACGCGGGACAAGGCTACTAACTGTATTATGTACGGACTAGTTTCAGCGGAACACCCATCTTTGTAGAACCAACGCCTCTCCGCGAAGGGAGTAAATCTCTCTTTGGTTGTGGGTCCACGGAAGATGGAGAAGAAGGGAGGGCGATTGTAGAAGAGCTCTGGCGATCACGGCGACGTCTGCGGAAGCGACGGCGCCGACCGCGGCTGGGGTCCGTCTCTGGCCAAGACCCTTAGAAGGTCGATTGACGACTGCGTCCCGCTTCTGCGCGGCCGACCGCGTTCTTTGTCCTCCTTGAGGGCGGCGGAGGCCTTTCGCTGCCAGTCCCTCCTCAGCTTGTCGATGAAGCGTCGGCTGAAGCGCGCCTGGTGGGGCGGCAGGCCCTCCGCAGTGCCGGCCGGCTCGCCCAGGAAGTTGACGCGAAACTCGCTCTCCGTCACGAATATCTTGAGGAACTGGGCCGTCTTGTGGCGCAGTCGGGCCCGGCAGCCCCGGCGCGTCTTGCCGTTGCGCTTGACGGCGAGGAACCACTTGCGCCGGCGGGCGCTTTTCTTGAAGCAGCTGCGCTTGTTCTTCTCCCGCCAGCCGCGGGGCAGATACTTGAGGCCCCTCTCCCGCCACTTCTTCTTCTTGCGCCGACGCCTCCGGCGCCAGCGGTCGTGGCGCACTTTCCAGGCGGAGTCGAACTTCCGCTCGCCCGCCACTGTCTTGCCGTGGGCGCACGACGAGTACATGGTGTACATGGCATTCATGCGCTCCTCGAATA
>JASAMZ010010889.1:2500-11529 GCA_030248115.1 Linhomoeus sp. GSCO2_2
TTCAAAGAAAGAATGCCAACAGCAAGCTTAAGGTGCAAGTAGGCAAGTCACGTTGTATTTGTAGTGCGTGGACGTTATCCATCTGTGACAACAGTACGTACGCACGCCATTGTTGTGTATCGCGTGAGAAATGAACAAGAGAGAATGAGGACTTCGGTACAGTGGTGGGTTTCACTGTTTCTCTGTCCACTGGTCTCGATTCCTGGCGTCGCGCTCAATGGGCTGGTCGTGTATTTCTCCTTTACGAAGGTTGGAGTTTGCGTCGTCGTCGTCGTCGTCGTCGTCGTCGTCGTCGTCGTCGTCGTCGTCGTCGTCGTCGTCGTCGTCGTCGTCGTCGTCGTCGTCGTCGTCGTCGTCGTCGTCGTCGTCGTCGTCGTCGTCGTCGTCGTCGTCGTCGTCGTCGTCGTCGTCGTCGTCGTTCTTACATACCTTCGTCTGTACATGTACAGGTAGATCAATCTTACCGTTGGTTTCTCGCTAATCTGGCCGTCACAGATTTCTTATTCGCTTTATCGAACTTGGTCGGCCAGCCCTATTTTCAAGTGGGGCTCCTGACGGGTAGCAACCAATCACTCGCGAATGATCCCGTGTGTACCTAATTTGTGTGCCTTATAGTATCGCACCTAATATCACATACAGTGCACATAGGTGCCCCACATCGGCACATGGCGGATCAGCGGCTGAAGGAAAGGGGGGGGGGGGGGGGGCCCCCGCCTGTAAAACGAAGGACTAAACGGAGGGCGGGGGAGGCCGGCATTGATTTATTTTCACTCCTCCAGAAATCACACTCATATGTATGTAGGTGATCTGCTCGAGGAAATACAGTACACCCTCCCACACCCTGCAGAAGCCACTTGAACAGGCAATGCGCATATATGTACGTACAGCAACCTACGCAATACCGTAATCTTTCCTCCACCAACTGACAGGAGTGCGCCCTGTTCGCGTCGTTTTTCGCCGCCCTCGGTCTGAATATGACCTTCGCCCTACTGCTCATCTCCTTCAACCGCTTCGTCAGCAGCTGTTGGGGAGCAGTGGCCTACCAGCGATGGTTTGGAAGCGGCGCCAAAGTTGTCGGATACTGCGCCTGCTCTCTTGGCATCTCTTTGGCGATTGTCAGTCCTACGCTGCTATACGCGAAGGAAGTGCTTGCGGCAAAAGGAGAGTTGAAGAGCGGAGGTTTGTAGGGAAGTTAGAGGGAATGAACACTATTCTTCTTCACACCACGAAGCCAACAACAAGTACTTGACTGTTGCGACACCCGGTCTATCCGATTGTAATTCCGGTATAGCTATCGCAAACCTATAATAAGATGTCATAAATAACTATATCGATATCCCGATAGATATGCAAAAATTCCAATAACGAATTCTCGCGTAATAAAATGTAATAAATAAATATATCGATATCCAGATAGATCAATATCCCGATATCGAATTCTCATGTAATAAAATGAAACAAAATGAAATAATTAATTCAGATGTAAGTCACCAATTGAACATCCAGATAGATTTCAGGTAGTCAATGTTTACCTACCCTCAGTACATATGTATTACCCAATACTTACAAGTAAGAGAACAGAAACATGTCGATCTTCATTCAGCACCCAATGACACCACCGTTGACCACTATCTTTGTACTGTCCTGTTGACGGCCGATAAGAGCCTCTACGTTAGGGTTCCATTAGCCATCGGTGCCACACTATCCTCGCTCTCAATCTGCGGCGCCGTGTGGCTCATCTTTCTTCTCTTCCGACACGTCAGGAGGCAACGAGAGCTCATTCCGAAAAGGCGGGGCGCCGCCGCGGCCCGCGCCAGTATAAACGACGCTCTGCAAATTGTTGCGGCTGTGCTGGCCCAAGTATGATTACAGTACCCTATTTTGTAAGGCGTGCTCAATGCATATGATACGTAGTTCGGTTTCGGCCTACCATGTTTGATGGATGGCGTATCAACTGACCAAAAGACCCAAGCGTGTAAAGCTTTAAGCTTCAGACGAGAGTTACACCCCCCCCCCCCCCCCCCCCCCACCTTACCGAGTCCCGAAGTAGCTGGAGGTGAACACGCTTTGTCAAGATTTTCAGGCGTAGTCCTATAGTTTTAGTACTTGAATGCGCCTCTCTTGTGGCAGCTACACAGAAATTGCGAGTCCTGCGTGAGCACCGCCCCCCCCCCCCCCAACCTTTCAACAGCCGCAGCTCCCCCCCCCCCCCCACTTTCAATCACAACTTCACTTGTCCTTTCTCTGTATGAAACTGTAACGCCCCCAACTCAGGTGTGCGCCTTCCTGCTGGTGTCTCTGCCGCTGGTGGCGACTGCTGCGCTAGGCGTGGTTATGTCGTCGTCGTCGTCGTGGTCGTCGTTATTCTCGGATCTGTCAGTCTTGGTCTACATGTGCAACACGTGGCTGGACGCCATGGCCACTCTCAGGCTGGTCAAGCCCTACAGAGAGGCTATGGGACAGTGGGTGGGCAGGGGAAGATGAGTGGACGCTGTGATATGGCTGGAGTCAATAGGATTTGCAGAACCGTTGCATCGAGTGTCGTCACCATACCAAATCTGCTCTGTCCGTCTCATACGCCGTTTGCCGTCAACAACACACAGTTTCCTTCGCACCTCTGCCAATGCCGCCAATCGCCACTGTCACTCTCTCTCTCTCCAATTAAAGTCCCTGAAACTCCGAGATGCTGTCCATGATCAGAGAGTGGGCCGAGTCCCGTCTTCTTCCGTTGCGACTTCTGTCAAAGAGTTTGGAGGGGTCCACGTGGCAGACCAACTGCTCCTGCGACTTCACGCCTTCGCTGAAGCCCCGACGCATGTGCTGAAGGGATGCGCTTAGTGCTATGCTATTGCGCGGTCCATTACCCTGATTGACCACTGCAATTATCAAGAATGTCATTTCTGGCGCTCGTCGTTAGGCGAAGCACCTAGCACCCCCCCCCCCCCTCCCCCCACCCTTTACCTAAATTTAGGCAACCCCTCCTCAACAGAAATGCGCAAAATATCTCGCCTGCCGGCGTAAAAGTGCAAAATTCTAGCCAGCGACAGCAAACAACGGCGAAATGTTGGCCTGTGGGTCCCAACAATAGCCAAGTTTTCACATCCGACTGCAGTATATATATGTAGTAAATTACCCACGCGATGACTAAGACGCGGTCTAGACGCCACTCACTGATGTTACGGCCATCAGGAAGCGACGCCAGGCCACAATGTAGTCGCTTGAGATCGCCCCCTGACCCAATTCCTCCAGAGCTTCTGCCGCGCTCAGTACGAATGAGTCCAGAAAGACGGGCTGAATGAAATTGCCCGATTGTTTCTTCAAAATTGTCGATAATTGTAAACTAGATTGTGCCCACTCTGTGAAGTTACAAGTCTTCAAAGCTGGGTAGTCTAGCGGTTTTTGGAGCATTAAGCAAGATCTACCGACTAACAAGACTTAAGATTCGCACGAGCTAATGGCATCGCGTTCGTTCATAAGAAGACACCATAACAACCAACAAACTCCACCCCATCATCAGCCAACCCTGCAAAGTCGCACTAAAGCGCACCTTCACGATATAGTTGTAGGCGGAGTGTCGCATGCCGCAGTGAAATGCCAAATCGACAATCTGACCCAGATCCCCGCCTCTCTTCTGATGTTCCATGACAACTAGCGGCCTGGGCGCGCGCCTTCGGCGCGCGCGGAGAAAAGCCCTGCGCGGGCTCGCTTCGCTCGCCCGCTCCAGGCTTTTCGTCTCGCTCGGCGCTGCGCGCCTCGCTCGACAGCCGCCGTCTAACCATTACTCTGCTTTGCATTCATATATAAGAAGCTTCAAAATTTGGATTTTCTTGGTACCGTATGCTTCTCCACGTCTAGGCCGCTTGCGTGTACTCTCGCTCCACTGCCCTACTCAGCTGGCATATCAGCTGCCCTACACGCCCAACCAAGCAGGCTCCATGGTGTAAAGCGAAACAAAAAAATTTGAATTTTCTCACTTACAGTATACCGCAGCGCGCCGTGGCCGGGTGTGTGAAGTTGCACATTACCTACCCTACACACGTGGGATACTAACTGCCTTGCCCGCCCTTCCAAGTAGGCTCCATTGTTTATGGCGAAATTCAAAAATTTGAATTCTCCCACTTACAGTATACTGTGTAGCGTCGTGGCTGGGTGCGTGAAGTTGCGCATTGCCCACCCTACACACCCTGCATACCAACCGCTTCGCCCGCCTTTGCAAGGAGGCTCCACTGTCTTGAGCGAAATTCAAAAATTTTGAATTTTCTCGGCTACAGTAGCCTTTCCCGTGTAGCGGACCAGTTTTGGCTCGCCTCCGGCGCAGGCCCAGGGCAGCGCCCCATAGCTGGGATCGGTCCGCCGGGCCAGTCGGGCGGGCTGATTGGGGCCGACAGACAGACAGACAGACAGACAGACGCACAGACAACCAGGGATTAAGGGGGAGAACGTTCATGAAATGCTTTAGACCCACGACGTGACGCTGGAGAACGTAGGATTCTGAGACCTCGGACGGACTGCAACGCAAGGTTTATAATGTGTTGAAAATCGGGTGAACCTTGTGGCTTCTTTCGACGCGTTCGGATACGTAGACTACGGTTTCGGATTTTGACCTTGTTCATTGTCAGAGTTGCAATCTGGAGCTGAAGCGCTTCATCTGCCAAGCAGCGCGACAAGCTTCTGCCAGGTTTTGAATTTCGACGCAAAACTGAGTAGAGTACTGTAGCCGGCGTGCAGCGACACCATAATCACCACTTGACGAGTCACAATAGATTGCAATCGTACGTACCGTTACGCGTGCCACGATATCGTCTGGCCTGTGCATCGCTCGCATAAGAAATACAGTAATCCAGACCAACTCACGACTCAATTTTAGTGTTTTCCCATACTCCGCCCCTCTCGACAGAGACAGTTCGTGGCAGCGAGTGAAGTAACTCTCTGCCTCGTTCGCTACCCATTCGGTCCACACAAATCGGGCCTTTTCGTTCAACAGTGGGTCTCGCGCGGATTTCTGAAGTACTGTACGACGATCACAGCGCCCCCTGGCGGAGAAACCATGGTGCCCTGAGTTTGACTGGGAATGACGATTTCTTGCTTACTCAAGGTGGATTTCTTCTGGGCTGGAGCAGCTAGAGCGCTCCCCATTTTGCTGGAGATCTGAAAGGTCTGTCGTTGGGCGGATATTCTGTACCTCAAACGCACTCGTCAGTTTGACCAGCACGCAACACGGTTATGGGCCTATACTCAATACTGCCAAGTTGTGACGCTAGGACTTGATTGACACAAATACGCCCAGACCCGAATAGCACAACCACGCGCTATTCTCACGCAGATTTGGAACAATGGGCCTGGCGTGACTAAGATTGATGAGGAAATTGGGGATGGGCAAAATTATATTGCACGAGAATGGTTACAGTATGACTTGTATTGTTATGCGCACAGCGACTTATTTAGTTTAGTCCGCGCGAAAGTCGGTCTCCGCTGCCAATCATCGTGCTTGACACGCCTACGTTATAAGCAGGCGGTAATTAAGTGTGAAGCGAAGCAAGTCTCGATTTCTCTGATGCTAAATAGGCCGATCGACAAGCCCCATTTGATAAATTGCAATCTATCTACTGCGTGGAACTGTTAGGGGAGCGGGGGGGGGGGTTAAACTACGCAAGCGGGGGGGGGGGGAGGGAGGGTGCACACCAGGCGCAATTTCGAAAATATTAGGGCCTGTATTCGAAAGATCTCGCTGCAAGTCCTGTCAACAACTGTCATTGTTCTCCGCGCGAGGGAGAACGCCTTTTCTCACGCGGCATAGTATCGCTTTGCAGTCGTGTGCCGTGAGAACAACCTTAGCAGCAGCGCTCGCTTTCCAATCACAAATGGAGCTGTCTCGAATAAACGAATCACAATAATCCGCGCGTTTTCTATCCGTATCTGGTGAGACCCGCCGGCAGACTGCTGGGCAACAGTCGAGGTCCGACTCGACCCCTCTTCTTTGCCATGCCCACGGTCCAGGTGGCAGGCAGCCAATCGGGATTGAGACTGCCGGACTTCTTCTTCAGCTTCTTCACGTAGATCAGGTCCATCAGATTGGCGTACGCCGGATCTAAATGTTGTATGCAAAGGACTTCCCGAACCCAGTCGTCGTCGTCGTCGTCGTCGTCGTCGTCGTCGTCGTCGTCGTCGTCGTCGTCGTCGTCGTCGTCGTCGTCGTCGTCGTCGTCGTCGTCGTCGTCGTCGTCGTCGTCGCGGTCGTCGTCGCGGTCGTCGTCGTCGTCGTCGTCGTCGTCGTCGTCGTCGTCGTCGTCGTCGTCGCCGCCGCCGCCGCCGCCGCCGCCGCCGCCGCCGCCGCCGCCGCCGCCGCCGCCGCCGCCGCCGCCGCCGCCGCCGCCGCCGCCGCCGCCGCCGCCGCCGCCGCCGCCGCCGCCGCCGCCGCCGCCGCCGCCGCCGCCGCCGCCGCCGCCGCCGCCGCCGCCGCCGCCGCCGCCGCCGCCGCCGCCGCCGCCGTCGTCGTCGTCGTCGTCGTCGTCGTCTGTGTTCTTTACTGTCACCTTTCTTGAACGCTTGCTCATCTCGACACGTGACGGTGCAAAGGATGGCCAAAGCAGCGCCAACAAGCACCAAAATCGAAGACATTTTACTCCCTTTCTTTTCTTATGAGAATTTCTGTGAGGTACTGACGGGCGAGCGTCTCACTAACTCGTGGATTAATAGAAGTAATGGTTTCCCAAAGCTGCTCGGCAACATACGTCGTGCCATGTGTCAAACTCACTTATCCCCCACTTAGCAGCTCAAACCCACGTAGGTGTAGGATTCAGAATCCAAGACCTTTGGCGATTAATGCTTTGGATGGGTGTCAATAGTCCTAATGGAGATCCGAAGGTCATTTGCTGAAATGATAGTGCGTATTTGAACCGCTTACGTCCCTGAAAGCAGGGGAGGCATGGTGCACTCACGCGTGTGGGGGGGGGGGGGGTGGTGGGTCATCGGGCATCTATACACCCTCCCGCACAGACAAAATCGCAGGGCACCAAGTTACGTAAACGGCGCGAGTTCAAATTTTAGGGTGCAGGTGACACGCAAAACGGGACGATCCGACTGCCAACTCTCCTGTAGTCTGTTACAACATACACGCAGCATGCAGCACGCGCGCACAAACTTCTTTACACCGCATCAACGCAGGCACTTTGTTCACTCACTTTTGCTCCGTACATAGTGCATTGTAGACGTCCATAAAATCGGCCAGAAAATGACAAGATGACGGCGGTTCGCGATTTATCAAAAGCGGAAAGCGGGTCAGTTTCACAGTATATTGCTCCCTGGCCCTTTGGCACCCCGATTACCAAACAGCATCTATATTTCGTTTGGACGATTGAAACTGCATTCTTCACAATTTGCATCCTTTTGAACGCTGCGCATTTTGTGTTTGCGGCACAAATTTCCCTTCAACAAGAGTGGTCGCTAGTGGGACCTAAAACCATTTGGATGGCGGCAACCGCACAGTGCTTTGTGGCAATTGCGATCGAGGTGCGAGATGGAGATAATAGTAATGCAAACAAAATAAAAATTCTAATACCGAATCTTTTTGCCTATTGAAATACAATAGACGTGTAGTTTATTGTTGGAATACAGTTACAATAGTAGTCTACGCACCTGTGACAGTACACCATTCAAAATCAAGTCATTCGATTAAAATAATAATTTTGATTTCCGATCAAAATCTAATTGGAATGTGAGAAGCGGTGTGGATCTCTTATCCCTTTTGCCCCCCCCCCCCCCCCCCCTTATCCCCACCACCCCCCTAATTTGAACCAAGTCAAATAGTGGCCGCTTTTCAGCTTCTCTTTTTCTCCGCAATTCGGGCGGGCAATTCGAAACTCATGGAAATCCACCCCGCTTTTCAACTTCTAACCACCTTAGCGCTACTGTGCAACGTCGCTGTTTGGGCGGTGGTTGACATTGGAAATTATTCCGATGAGAAATTCTACGGGGGTTCCAACCCGATTTTAATAAGAATCGCGGCACTTTTGTCGTTGTTTATGGTACCTGTGCTGATTTATTTCGTGGCCATCGTCCGCGTTGGAATCCGGTGGTTGAGGGAAAGAGAGGCATATCTGTGGGTTTTGGTTAAGTGTGAAAAATATTCTAATTTGAGTCAATACAAATTAAAAGTTTTATTTAACAAGTAAGCTAATTTCCGTTAAAACATAGCGAGATAAACTAACGATACTAATTTTCAACTAACGGAAGACCAAAAAAAAACTCATATCAGCCATGTTAACGGTCGTTAGCTAGATCCCGTTTATAACCTTCCAAACTCGCGCGCCACCGTATCCAGAGCTCTACTCCGCCAACAAGTGCGCCTCTGTCGTCACAAACTTCTGCTGGATGCTTTCGCAATTGGCTTGAGTGCAGTTCTGGATAGAGACGTCGTTTGCGCAGAAATCGTGGAATTTCGCCGAATTTCGGTTCGAAATGCCGATATTTCCAATGAGGACGACAGTCGATCTCTGAGTAGCGACATTGGGGAGGCGTTTGAGGTTGGTTGTGTTGCTGCGCTTACAGTAAGACAGCTGTATGTGATCGACAGGGTCGGTGTGCCAAGTTCGACGGAGTTTGAACCATCTTGAGCTCAATATACCGTAAATCCTCAAATAAGCGCCACCCCCCTCGAATAAGCGCCCCTCCTAGAGGAAGGTTGAAAGACTAAGCGCCCCCCTCCAATAAGCGCCCACGTTTTGTAATACCAGTGGTACTAGCAATACCATATGTGCTCTGTGACCATTCCTACCACAAGACTGGGCTACACATAACAGCACTACTACTAATTGCAGGTATTCCAATCAATCGCCGTACAATTTCAGTCTAAAATCTATGCAGATGTGCACAAAAATGTGACAACAATGGGGAATTTTGGTGAAATTTTTGCACTCCCGAGGGGCCGAGTTAATAAGCGCCCCCCCCCCGCCCAACAAGCTGTTTTAAAAAAGTTGAGTTGTTTTATTAATACAGAGTGGTTTGTGAGTGTTTTAAAGTGGAAAGAGTAA
>JASAMZ010010892.1:0-2500 GCA_030248115.1 Linhomoeus sp. GSCO2_2
AACAGTTAACAGTATGCAGGACAGCAAAATGTATAGCTGAACGCGCAAGAATTCGCTCGCAAGCGTTGTGAGATAATTTCAGAACACAGTGCACGAACGTACATTGTTTCAACCACAACTAGATTACTGTGCCGCTATTCGGGAAGTTTAGTGTAGTCAATAAGCGCGTAAGCTTTTCACTCTTCCAGTGGCGGGCCCAGGGTTTTCCGATAGGCACTTTTAAGCCATTTTAACGCCAACAGCGCCCAAATTCGACCTTTCCAACCGGTTGGATACCCCAAATTTAGATTTAGAATTGCGCCGCAGGCGAAAAGTTTTACGTTTTTCGCCTTCCCTGTATAAAAATTTGCCCATATTGAGCGCCGCAGGCGACATTTTTTGATATTCGTGTGTTGTTTATTGAAAATTTTTTCTTAAAGGTCCCCCCCCCCTGACCCCCCCCCGGGCCCGCTAGTGCATTCTTCTAAACTTCATCATCGTAATAAGCTTCTTCGTCGTCAACTGCGGCGGAACCTTCGTATTCACCTTCGTCTACGTAGTCCTCAGGGTCATACCAGTAGTCTGTCTCGTTGCCAACGCTTGCAGGGGGCTCGAACTGTCGTCTGAAGATCTCGAGTGTCGTTGCGCCATTGACGACTACTGACTCGCCTTCAGAGAGGATTGATGTGCAGTTGGAGGGCACTGAAGTGACGATGATGAACAGTGGACGAGTTACCGTATTTCCTCCAATAAGCGCCGCAATCTCCCTCTAGCAGTGGCGCTTATTACAGGAAATACGCAGAATTAGGTGGGGGGGGGGGGGAGGTAACATCTTTGAAGCGAATTGTCCAAATGAATTTTTCAGGTTTGAGAAGCCTGGTGTGTAACAATTTCGGCAGTGTGTTCAAAGATGGGGGGGGTGGGGAGGCGTCGTACCCCCCCCCCCAGGCGCGAGTATTGAGCACACTACAATAGTATGGCAGTGGCAGCAAGTTTCAGCAGCGGCTCACGGTCCAGGCACTTGTATTCGCCGTCGACTTTGACCGTGCACACTTGATTGGGCCAGTCGCATCTCCCTCCCATCCTCTCCTGACAGTCCCAATTGGTGGTGGGGTGGAAGTATGCCGATAGTGGAATTAGGCCATAGCCTAGGTAAATTAGAAACGTCGATATTCTCTTGAGTCAAGCAAGAATTGTCGTGTCTCCTCGTGTGAGTGAGAATGTATTCGTTGGGGGAAAAGAAAAGGCGGTAGAATTTCTATCGGCCCTCAAAACTTGGAGATTGTCAATTAGGGCATAATAGGTACAATCAGAGTGATGTGATAAAAGCAGTGTGGCTACATTGTTCGTTGCTGGCGAACACCATCAGCCGCAAGAGGTCGTCGTGGAAAGGCGACCAGTGGTAATTGCCCTCTCCGTGTTCTGAAATCGAACCTCAGGCGGGTGACACTTTACGAGGTCTAAGCGTACGTTCGTACGCTCGGTGTTGGAAAGTCGGCGAACATACGTATGTACAATACAATACCTAACCTACAGACCCATCAAAATCGGATTCGGCGACTATTCAGAGACCGTGGTAGCTGTCGATTCGCCAGACCTACATATGTACATGCGTAGACAGAGCGACAAATTCGGTGACAATACACAGAAACCTATATAATAACTTTTAATCTTTAGCTTCAAGTCAAGCCAGGTTTACAGTAGGCCCGAAAAGAAGAAAGAGAACTTCTGCGTCTGTCTACAGCTTATAGAACTTGCTTAGACTTTCGAGGCACGAATAAACGTATAGATAGCAAAGACTGCAAAGAAAGAACTGACCGGAAGCGGGTTTGTGCGGCCCGGAGTGCCACGTAGTATAGGGCTGGTGTCGAACTAGCACCTCGGCCAACGGGCGCAGCTGGCGGCGCGCCCTTCGCAAAGCCTTTGGAGTTTGAAATGTCGCGTAATTTTGAAATCCTGATACCGTATGTATGTATGGCAAGTCCAGTGTCGCATGATGGTATCACCAGCGGCGTAGTCAGGATTGACAATGGGAGGATCAAACAAAATTGCCACAGGCAAAATTTTCACTATTTGTAGCGCCGCAGGCGAAATTATTCACTCGTCATAGCGCCGCAGGCTAAAATTGTCTGCTTGCTGACCATCTCGGGGGGGGGGGGGGGGGGGGGGGGGCAAAGCCGGCATCAGGAGGGGGGGGGGGGGGGATTTGCACCGATTGCCCGCCCCTGGCTACGCCACTGGGTATCACCTGCTTCGAAGTGGCGCCCAGGGCTATCCGCTTTCGCAACGCTCCCACGCAGGTGACGGGCACTAAGCAAGTGAGCATTCTTTGTTGTCGGCAACATTTGAATCTCAGAGCAACATACACAACTCACTCACTCACAGTGTAGGCAACTCAATGGTGCGGGATATTGCCGTGCATACTCGGCGACGCAGAGCCCATTCGGCCAGTCGCAGCTTTCGCTGCAGTTGTACGGAGATAGCGGCTCCACCGAATACCTCCTTCCCAGCAGGAGTTTTG
>JASAMZ010010892.1:7500-25000 GCA_030248115.1 Linhomoeus sp. GSCO2_2
GGAGTTTCCCGATTAATCGCCCCCTTCCACCGCCAGAATGAAGGCGTCGAAGTTGGGACAAGGAGGAGGCGCTTAAGCGGAAGAATCCGGTACATACCATATTTCGGCAAAACTAGCGAATAAGCTCACGTTCGAACTCCAGCTCGTACTAAGTCACGCAAAGAAAGCTCAAAACATTCTGGGCGCTACAGTGTAAATCTGCGAAATTTCGAGATACAAGAGATACGGGGGGGGGGGGGGTTTGAAGTTCAACACCCCCTCGCAAGCTCACGAGAAGTGAAACCGCATGCCGGGTCCGCCATCATATAATTCGTGACGCTACGCCAGAATAGGTCGTGCTCGTCTATCCTAACGATGTCGAATCCGCCATGACCATAGTATTGTCCCCGCGCTATCTGAAAGGAAACGGCAAAGGCTGTCTAAGCGAACGAGAAGAATGCAAATTGCCAATCACGGTATGGCAGAATACCTCTAGCTTCGCGGATAGGAACGAACACAGCAACGCTTGCCAAAGACGCATGATTGTTACAGTGTCACAGAAGTTGCAACCTTCTTGCATGGTTCTTATAGTGCGCACAAGCGATGCCGCACCCACTGACCTACCAAATGAGACGTTTTCCGACTCAACCAGTGACGAACACACGTCGCGAGGTGAGTTTTTTCGTGCGAGCCGCAAAACAGCCACTCGTGATCATGTATAAACTGAGGGGGCCATTCACGTGCATTGCATACTTGTGTACCTTAGCAGTGAAACTGAACGATTTGCCAATCGGTTTGTAGGTTGAAGTTGATGCACCACACATTCACACATTTGTTGTGAATGTGACTTTCGTTGGAACAGCAGAGCGTGGATTACTGATTGTCGCGCGGTCCCTGTGACTCATAGGTTGCAAGCATCGTAGTAGGGTCGTCACCTTCACAAGGTGGCGTTCAGGTTCGAACTTCCACAAGAGACCGACTTCAGCTACTGTACAATAAAATTTTAAGGAAATGATGCCGAATTTTGCCAAAACAGTGTCATAGTTTGTCGGTGCTTCAATTTTACTGAGAGTGATTGCTGGAGTACACTTCTCGTGCGCCTTCTGTGCAATGTGGGTAGCAATGTACGGTACTGTAGTGAGCGGGCTTCTGCCAGAAATCGATATTCGCCTCGGCTATCGCGGTCGTCGATCGATATCACACGCTTTGTCGATGTAGTTCATTCGTGCTACCCGCGCCAACAATACTGCAGTGGCAAAGTTCTATTTATAAGGAGGTTCCAAACTGGGGCACTTGTCTCGACTTCCTGCTGTCCGTCGCTTATAAGCTGCTCCCTCCCCATCAATAACCCTCCACCCATTCCCGTAAATAGCGGACTTAGATTGAGCACAGCTCACAAAACTAACCCTATCTGATTGCTTGCGTGCACTGAATGCGGCCCAGTGTCAACGCGGGCTTCTGTGGGAAAGCAAACAGACGATGTGTGTTTGTCCCCTTTGCGACGGACGGGGCTTCCCCTGGTTCTGGTTAGACTGTCGGGAATTTTTTTGGATTTGTGGCCCGGCGTTGGCCAGGCGGCACACTGCAAGAGCTCGGCGTGAGGGCGTACGTCCGTGCGTTGGCGCTCTCACAACGCGGCATTGAATAGTCGTACAGATCCTTGGGCTCTTGTGGATAGGTCGCGGTTCATTGCTCTTCATACATACCGAGGTCGAGACTCGTTTCGCCTGCCACCCGCACGTGCTCTTGCTCACCGCAGCAGTGTGTGGAATGCAGAGTTGAAACAGTCAAAGGGAAGACGAAACAATGAACGGGCGTCTGTATCACACTGCTTTCGAGAATCTCCACCAAGTGGCGCGACTACACCACTGAGACCTTCTCAGCCGGCGATCAGCGGCAGGCTCTCCTCCTCTACCGTCTGCTCAGTGTCTATCCAGTTGGCCATGACCTCATTCAGAGACTTGCCCTTAGTCTCAGGGAAGGTGGGGAAGAGCCACAGTAGGCAGAGTAGGCAGACGAGGGTGACCACAGAGTGGAAGGCGGCGGCGCCCCACAGTTCCACCACGAGAGGGTAGAAGAAGACGGCAGAGCCGGTGGTCAGCTGCTGGCACAGGACGCCAAGTTGGCTGGTCAGGGACCTGAGGTGTTGGACATCCATTTGAGACCATGCGTGTGCTAAGCCCTCAACCCCCCTCCCCCCTTCAAGATGACATCGAAGGACACTGCAAAGCTCAACGATACATTGCGTAAGCCCAAGCCTACGCAATCCATCACTGGGAGCCAAACTGAGCCTAAGCCTAAGCATTGTCCATGGCTGCAGCCGAGCCTATGAGCCTGGGCCCGAGTGAGCATACCCTAAACCCAAGCCTAAATAAGTAAAATAAATAAACAGAAATCACAGTCACATTCCATTAGTGATGGCAACCGAAAACTGGGTAAGTACTTACCCAGTTTTACCCAGTTTATTTTAACTGGTTATACCCAGTTTTTACCTACCCAGTTTCATTTCAGCGTACCCAGTTTTACCCAGTTTTACTTTTACCCAGTTGTTTTGCTGCGTACCTAAGCAGTTTCGGCTAGAAAACTGGGTACCCAGTTTTACTTACCCAGTTTTTACCCAGTTAATAAACTGGGTAAGAAACTGGGTAAACCGTATTTTGCAATCCTACCACTGATGAATTTGTCTATTATCAATTTATGAGGCGGTCGTTGTCTAACGTGGCATGCAGTGACCAGCACAAAACGTTGTGTAGCAGCTGTTTAGTGTAGAAGGCAGCGAATGCGCAGAGACTGGCTGTGAGATACCTGCGTGCCTCATCCAGAGAGTAGCAATACTATGAAGCGGAAAATGTTTGATTTTAGAGCGAAATGTCACAGCACAGTGAATGCACTACAAACAGGGCCATTCAAGTCTGCATTCTGCTAGACCTCTGTTGGTCTGATCTCAGAAGAAATGGTTTACAGTTCACAGTACCTCTGTGGGGTTAGGCTTCATACATTTTGTGGTCCCGTACTAGGCACCTAATAATACCAGAGAATACTGACCATTTTGTCACAATTGCGCCAGAGGTCTGTTGATGCAGTATTTTGATGCACTGATGCGCTAAATCAGAAGCACTGTTGTTTCAAAATTTTCCACCTTACTTACCCAGTTTACCCAGTTTATTTGGCTGTACTTACCCAGTTTCACCGAAAACTGGGTAAATTTACCTGTACTTACCCAGTTTTGCCGAAAACTGGGTATACTTACCTGTACTTACCCAGTTTCCAAATTTTGGAAATTGCCATCACTACATTCCATTGCTTAGCAAATACACGGCTTTTCATGCTTCCCATAATCGAAGAAGACAAAACCTGATTCTCTGCGGCGCGGCGTCGTCGACGAAGAGGGGCACGACCACGTAGACGAGATAGGCGGAGAGGCCGGCGCAGAGGAGCCCACTCAGACAGAGGGCCGTTCCCACCCGCCCAGCAGAAGAGTCCTTCAACGCGAGGTAGCGAAGGGCCATCAGGGCGGCGCCCAAGACGCCCACTGCCAGTCCGAAGAAGAGCAAGGACCTTCTCCTGACTCTGAAATGGGTTGGAGGTGGTTGTATCTGGTACGCACTCCAGTTCTTCCACCAGTGGTATACGGTAATGCCACAGTAGGACAAGAATGTGGGTGGAAACTGAGCTTTTCAATTTCCATTTCACGTCAATTTCCATTTTCATGTGGACCATTTCAATGATCTAGGGCGGAAAGGAGCGTATATGTATGTACGTTACGCATGCCTGCTTGCAGACAAATACTGTAAATCGGTCCGAACTTTTTTCATGTCCGAATAGGCAATTTTACATACAGTACAGTACTTTGCAAGCTCCGAGACGGCGTTTGTCCGAACTTATCTCATGTATAAGGATTTACTGGCTTTGTCCGAACATTACTCTGTCCGAACTTATTCCGATTTACAGTAGGCGAAGACTCAACTGACCGTCAATCTGACAAACGATTACGCACACTAGGTGCGAACGAACCTGCTGACAACGAGGGCGGCAACCACCGTTGTGACTACTGACACTCCCTGCAGTAGAATACCGTTGACCATAGCCGCTTGCTGCCGGTCCCATACGCCTGTCCCGTTGGCGTACAGGATCTCGACTGCGTACTGGGGGACGCCGTGCATCCACTATGTGGAGGCGTAACTACTTAGTACGTCGCAATTTTGACAGGTGCGTTGCAGACAAAAATTTTCGGGTGGTGCAGCAATACTCTGCCGATTCTGGGGAGAGTGTGAGGGGAGGGGGAAGTCGTGGGAATGAGACGGACTCGGGGTGGTATGAATGTGCGAGTATACACTATCGACTTGTATGCCAATGCATGGCGTCCCTGGTCGGCCACTCCACCGTTGTTGAAGCCGATAAAGAAGTTCATAATCAACACGAGCAGAATGGGCATACGGTAGTGCCGAAGGCGCCACAGGGACACTGGCCGCAGAGGCACCTTCGGAGACGCCTGAGAACTGAGTTAGATTATGGTACGTACAGTCGACAATCGTGAACCGTCTATGCGCCATGTACCTATTGTATGCAAGTGGAACAAGACGTGCCTTCGCGACGGATACTAAGCAGAGAATTAAAGACACCATGCAACAGCGCAACGTGGCCCTACAGCAAGTCTACGCACAACCCTTAGTTCCTGCCTGGGCCTAATTCCGACCATAAGCACAAGACCCTGGGGGGATACACGTATGCAGGTTGAATGAGCGTTCAAAATTGTACCATTTGCAGTTCCCCGTCATACTCTTGCACCAGAGCGTCCCAATCGGCCGTTCCAGCAGTGTAGAAGTCGGCCGCTCTTCTGGCCTTCTCCGGCTCCTTTCTGGTCAAGTAGAGATGTTTGGGCGACTCCGGCAGAAAGAGACCCATTGCCATGTAGGCCAGCGCTGCAGGAATGGCCACCAGAAAGCTGTAGTGCCAGACGCCCCTCCCTCCAAGCGCGTCGGGCGAGCCTAAGATGGTAATGTTTCTTTTCAGGTTCAAGTTCTCGATAATGCTTTATGTGTCGTCAACTGTATATATGTTCAAGAGCCTACGAAAGAGTGAGGATTTACGGTAATACAGAGGTCAGAGGGTCTACAGAAATCATTTGAGGAAAACTGACAAGAACAAGTTACACTTCTAGAACTTAGCACTGCCAGTTGGACCAAACATTGTGCACACACAGCTAGACCAACTCGAACTAAACTGTGAAAAATTTCTATCACCATGGTAACTTCTCACCTCCCTCAATTACACAAGGGAGGAGTGTTTCCCAATCTAAAAACATTGAGCATCTCCGCACCTATGAGGGCTCCGAGGGCCGTAAATGCGACATGGCCCAAGGTGGGGACGATGGAGAGAGAGGCTGAGATCTTGGAGCCGCAGAAGCACTCCAGAAGAAAGTTGGACCGAAAGAAGCCCGCCATCAGCGCCATCCCAATGATGGCCCTGCCCACCACGAGCGGCCTGTGAACAAACGACCACCACCCAACTCAAATTGAAAATTCAAAAACTCAAAAAATATAAAATTCAAAGATTCACCGATTCAAAATTCAAATTTTAAGTAAGTCGAACTGGCGCGAAGAAGTAAATTGGCTTGACGATTTTGCGCGAGTGTAAAGTTTTTACAAGTTTTACAGGCTCATCCGTTTTGCTCAGAGCGAGTACCCTACCAGACGGAGCGGACGACGACCGAGAAGAAGCCCAGGACACTGCCAGCGATTATCAGAGCGCTGCAGAGGTGGAAGAGGGTCGCTCGGCGTCCCAGTCTCTCATAGGCGACGATGGAGGGGAAGAAGGAGAGGATGGGAGCCCAGTAGTGGCTGCTGGCCACCAGTGCCCAGTAGAAACTGGCCTGCAAACTGAGGGTACGGTATTCTTATGCGTTCGCTTCCTTTATGATGGGCGAGAGAAGAAGTTGAATGAGGGAACATGTAAGGGAGATGAGATGAGGACAGTTTCAGAATAGCAGTAAGTAGACATTCTGCAGTTCAACAGGAGCCCATTTGGAAACTACCTAGGAAGTACAGATTCGTGGGCCATCAGTGTGCTTGTGTTTCATGCTACATGTTTTGGGCAATTAATTAATGGCAGGTAGCGTTTGAGGTGAAATGCGGTACTCGGATAGGACTGAAGCGAGATGGCGCACCAAAGTGTCACAGAAGGCCGGAACGGGAGGGGGGGGGCGCTTACTGGAGGATAGGTAGGCGCATATACGGTACTGTACCCGCGTGGGAGCGTCTTGTAGCTCGTGTGCCTGGACGATGAAATGTCGAATCTGGCCTTCGATGGGACTGAGCAGACCAAAGTGAATAGCGGCGAAGTTGCCCAGCAGGGCGTGCCCCAAGGTTATGAGACACTGGCGCCCGTTGACGCCCATTCGGTTCGCGGCAATTCTCTAAAACTGCCTTTGTACAAGGTGGCAGCATTTGAGCATGGACGTGTTAGAGGCAAGCATCACACGGCTAAGCAGGGTGGGGGTGGGACAATTTGCCACAGAATACCAAAAAGTTGAAAATCACTCAGTTTTGAGAAGATTGGGCAAAATCCGCCAAAATTTGGCAATCTTTGAGCGGCTGGCGCACCTGCAGGCCAAGTACAGCATGCGCACCAAGTGCTGCCAACGTCGGTTCGCCACCGCAGAACTTGACAGATTGCGCGGACGGACCTCTTACTCAAGAATTCTCTCTCTTCACTGTGTATGTACCTATGTAAAATGGTACTATGTAACAGCCTGCGTTGCAGTCGCCGCGTGAATCAAACGTCGCCGCGACGCACTGTAGGCTCTGTCTTCTCTCGCGCAGTGTTGCGTCGTCGTCGCGACTATGTAAGAGACCTACGTCCATTCATCACACTGCATAGGAACCACTGCACTTGAACTGCGCGACGGGGCCGCTGCATATGGGAATCGATGCGTGGAAGTTGGAAAGCAGTAAGCACTGAGGAAGACGTGACACTGACAACATCAATTATTGCACCGCATGAACTCAAATTTCGGATAAGATTCAACGCAAAGACGACAGAATCGGATAAATCCCAGGCTATCAGTGCAGTGTTTCAACTGAGAGGGCAAGTAGCACCGAGGTGTGTACCATAGCACTCCTAGTGAGAACACCAACGAG
Organism: Linhomoeus sp. GSCO2_2; assembly: GCA_030248115.1. Classification (NCBI taxonomy): domain Eukaryota; kingdom Metazoa; phylum Nematoda; class Chromadorea; order Monhysterida; family Linhomoeidae; genus Linhomoeus; species Linhomoeus sp. GSCO2_2. The sequence continues at coordinate 14,619 of JASAMZ010010892.1, forward strand.
GTACCTTACAGTGTATGTAGCATGCCCCGTTTGAAGCATTCTGGCACCGCTGGGAGGAAGAGGTACATAATTATGTAGATCAGATCCCCATTGAAGCCGTGGTAATGAACTGCCTTCAGCATCAGTCAGCTCTAACTGCTCGCCGACCACACTCGGTCCATTGCCCCTCCAGCCAATTCACGGTGCCCCCCCATAATGATCAGAGTCTCCAGTTTGGCCCACTTCTCAATGGGCACCTGCAGCATGGTGTCTCGGATGTAGGCCAGATTCTTGCCACTGAAGGGCAGCAGGCGCGTCTGGGACAGAGCACTCTCGCGGATTCGCCTGACTTGCGAATCGCCCACAATGGCTCGCTTCAGGGACAGATCCACTTCCTTGGCCAGGCGTACGGGCTGGGGATAGCGTATCGCCTTGGGTTTGTGCCGTTTGGCCTTGGCACGGCTCGATTACTTGCCCTTTGGGGTTGTCAGATAGATCGTGCGCCAGAAGCACCAAACTGACGCTGATCTCCGCCAGGGCAGTGGCCTTCTCCGCCTCTTCAGCTTTGGCGTATGTACTTCAGAAGCAGACCACCAACACCAATGGATTCGCTTGTGAAGGGCCCCTCTTGCTGTTGGGCTTAGGCTCCTGGAACTGACATGTCACTGTTTGTTTGAACCAAGCTGCTGGCACGGCGAGACAGTGGAGCATGACCCAGAATGTAGGCAGAATAGCTACCCAACGCGTCACAGCGTACTCTAACTAGCGCCAAACGACCATCGACAATCTCCCACAGTCCTCTCGCAAAAGACAAATTTGTGGACACCCTTCTTCCTCCTCTGCGGCCTCTCTTCCCTGGGGAACCACTGCCGTTGCTGTGGTTGTTGCCCGGACTCCGGAAAACCGACAAGTGGCCTGGCCGGAGAGCCACAGCGTCAACTTCCGTCGTGTCCCAGTTTGTCTTCCAGGCGGCGCGGCGCCGCTTTATCTCTCCGTTGACCAGAGAGGTGGCAGCAGACTTGCCCCGAATCACCGGAAGGTCCAGGAACACGATGGGCTGAGTCAGACCCTTCTCTACCGGCCAGCAGCTTCTCGCACTGGTGGAGAATCGAGTCGACTGCCTCTCCCTTGAGCACGTTGTCGGTTCCGACCATGAGCACGATTCTCTGCACGTTGGCCCACTTCTGAAGATGGGATGCTCATTGTGCGCTCGTGCATCATGCACAATTAACCTTGTGTGTAGAACCTAGCAATTCCCGGATCAAAATCGACATTCGGGATCAGAATTCGGGATCAAGCGAAGACGCGCTCTACGGGCCTGTGGATGTTGGAATGTTGTTCTCGTGATGTCTGTGTATGGTGCACCCAGCCACCCACTTTCCGCAATCCAGCCAGATTGCGCAATCTGGAGGGTTTCCCTCCAGACTACACAATATGGCGCGTTCTGAAGGGCGGCCCCTCCAAACCGCGCAATCTCTGGTCGGCGGGTCACAGCAGGCCTGAGCAGGAGGTGAATTAGATGGAGGAATGTTCATCCCACTAACAGTTTGCACTAAAACTCTGTCGACGTCGCGCCTGGCGGGTCGAAAACTGAGGCTTAGCGCGACCCGACCACCAACTTCAGGGCGCGCTCCGCGCGCCCTGAAGTCGGTCACCGGTCGCGTTAAGCCTAAGATTCAACCCGCCAGACTGCGACGCCGACTATACTCTTGTGATCCGTCTCTGGACGCAGGGCGAGCCTAAGCGTAGCCTGATATGGAAGGAAACAACTTCCTGGCAAAAGAAATAATCGCAAAAGTTATATGTAGAATTCAACCTTCCAGCAGCTGATTGCACGTTCTGGAGGGGCTGCCCTCCAGAACGCGCTATACTGCGCAGTCTGGAGGGGCACCCCTCCAGATCGTGCAACAATGCATATTTTGGAGGATTGCGCCGTCCGGATGCGACATCTACACCATTGTAGACGGTATTTTGATCGTTTCCAACCACAAAACACACCCACAGGCCCGTAGAACGCGTCTTCGCTTGATTCCGAATGTCGATTTTGATCCGGGAATTGTTAGGTCCTACACACAAGGTTAAAGGAGAGCAGGCTGACTATAATCTCTGTATGTTCCACCTCCAGCCAGCTCGATGGCAGCCAGCAACGCGCCGATCTCCGTGTCCGTCCGGTTGGAACAAGCGGTGATTGCAGCGTGCTTCAGAGCGGAAGTGGGGAGGACCATGGCCTGGGAGCCGCCAATGATGGCTATGGGCAGCTGTAGCTTGACGTCGTCGGCCGTGGCGGCGGCCTGCAGTGGATCAAAGCCACTGACTCACAGCCAAACGCCCACATGTGTTAACCCACCATCGGGTAGATCAGGGAAGGGCCCTCTTGGCAGAGGAGGCCGCCGAGACCGAACTTGTTCTCACATTCTGCTTTTGGACTATTCTTTCTCCTCTGCGGCCGCTCTCCTGGGGGACCACTGGTGTTGTTCTTGTTGCTCTAACTCTGGCACACCGACAGGACCTGTCTCGTGGCCTGGCCGGAGAGACGCAGCGTCAACTTCAGCCGCACAGATCAAATTCAAAAATTCAAGCTTTGAGAAGGCAGAAAGTTTAACCTACACAAATAAGCTCCACAGCCTCGCCACTTGTGTGCAGCGGATCAGTTTTCAAAGTTGCAAAAGAAAGAGTGACGCTCGTCTCTTTCGCTTCCTGCAAAAGATTCTCCGACTGATAAGATCTTTCAAACTTGCAACGTGGCAGGACATACATATTACATACTGCGCTCATTGGTCCGAAGGGCTATATCTGAATGAGTGCCCCCAAAGTCTGAATGAGTGCCCCCAAATTCTGAATGAGTGCCCCCAATGTACTAAGTGCGGCGTTTATCTAATCACTGTGTGGATGGAGCCGCGGGGCCAAGAATCTCGTCTGTGGGAAGTCGTCATACCGTGCAGACATGCCATTGTCTCGGGATTTTGCCAATTGTCTTGTCTTTGTCTTTGTCCTAGGTCCAATTTCTTAAAACCTATTTGTCCGAACTGATCATCTTGATCGTCTTGTCTTTGTCTTGTCTTTGCGAAAACCCGGGACAATCTAAATTGTCTTGTCTTGTCGGACAATTTAGCTGAGTTAAATTGTCTAAGACAATTGTCCTTAAAGACAATGACATGTCTGATACCGTGTTTGTTCTCTATGCCTCCAAGCAAGATTTTCCTTGAATTCAGGCTATGCTTAGGCTCGCCCTGCGCCCACACTGCACAAGAGTCAGTCGGCGTCGCAGTCTGGCGGGTCGAAGCTTAGGCTTAACGCGACCGGTGACCGACTTCAGGGCGCGCGGAGCGCGCCCTGAAGTTGGTGGTCGCGCTAAGCCTCAGTTTTCGACCCGCCAGGCGCGACGCCGACCGAGTTTTAGTGCAAACGGTAAGTGAAATGAACACTCCTCCATCTACTTCACCTCCTGCTTAGGCCTGCTGTGCCCAGCCGGTTACTCACACGGCCGTGGTAGTAGCGCCCCTCTGGGTCGTGGGGGCACTCATTCAGAATTTGGGGGCACTCATTCAGAATTTGGGGGCACTCATTCAGAATTTGGGGGCGCTCATTCAGAATTTGGGGGCACTCATTCAGACCAAACCGGTCCGAAGATTGTTTCTGTCATCGGTTACCGTAGTCAACGATTCGAATTCGAACGTTCGCAAGTCCGTACGTTGTCTTCAATATTGCAAAGTAAACGGCAAATTTCAAACTACCTGCTGCTACTTCCTGCGCGCGCGCCAGTATAGGCGACTGTACTTAAGTGCAGACTTACTGTGAGTATTCCTGTGGCCCCCTGGGGGTATTCTGTCTTGTTTGTCCCCCTGTGTATGTAGGTACGACTAGACACTGTTCAGTATCCTAGGGCCTTAGCTGCTGCTGTCCTGTACGTATGCATACCAAAGGCTCGCTTCAACAGCCCTTCGGCGTCAGTATAGGAGGCCATGCTTAAGTGACAATGGAAATGAAGCACAGAAACAGTTTCACAAGATTAATTATGCAATAGCGGCTCAATAGAGATCGCACAGAGCTCAAGAATGTACCTCACTGATAGGAAGGCTGCGAGACAGCGGCAAGATTCAAATGGACTTCCGGCGCGCCAGTATACGCAACCACACTTAAGTGCACGTCGAAACGAAGCATAGACACAACCTTATTCGATTGGATAGAGCACCACTAGCTTAATATAATTCTCTTAGAGCCGAATACCGTGCTTCAGTGATAGGAACTTTGAGCGACGGCGGTAAACTTCAAAGGCACTTCCGGCGCGTCACCATAGGTGACCATACTTAAGTGTAGATCCGTTCTTAGATGATCTTAGGTTGTATTTGTCCCCCTGGGGGGGAGGGCCGATCCCGCCGGCACTGCAATAGCGGGCCAACTCGTGGCTGGAGGGGAGCAAGCCCCCACTTCCTGCCCTGTTCCAAAAATCAGCAATCTCATTGTATCCAATAGGATACGTATCAGAGATTAAGCTGATAAGAACAGATACTTCTTTTATTTCACCAGAACACGGCAGTGTGCGGCAGCAAGACAAATGACGCACTGCGAATCGTGAGCGGAACAAGCTGTTTTAAAAAAGTTGAGTTGTTTTATTAATACAGAGTGGTTTGTGAGTATTTTAAAGTGGAAGAGTAAAAGAGTGGATACTTTTGTAAAGTATTTCGAAGCCTTTCCGATATGACGCGCGCCCGCCCGGAGTCCACTATTCATGCGCTACTTCTGACACGCTGCTTTCTGAGCGGTTCTTGCAGGGCAACATTGGGATCGCCCGGGATTAATTTTTTTAGCAAGACACACGCATTTCTGAGCAGTTGTTGCAAGGCAACATTGGGATCGCCCGGGATTAATTTTTTTAGCAGACAAAGTTGTTCGTAAGACAAGGGTTTAAAAAAACAAAAGTATTTCTTTAGGAATGACCGTTCAACAACTGATTCAACGTAAGCTTTCAAACGGTCGAACGAATGCCGCTCTACAACGTAAGACGAGCGAGTTAGAGAAGTTTTGCGTTTCGAACTTTTGGGTTACTGTAGCTCGCGATATTCAAACTTTTGAGTTTCGACCAATAGAAGAACAACTGATCAGTGAGTCAAGAGCTATCCAGCAACTCAAGATCGTCTCTATACGACGCACTCTGAGCGAGTTAGAGCGATTTCTACGCTAAAAGCGCGAGAATGTCGCTTTTCGTGGTGCGTGTTTGCGTAATTAACAAAATTTTCACGCCAAGTGAAAGAGCACGTCGAGACCTTTTAGTTGACCTATAGCACGCCGCTCTACGACGTAAGACGAGCGTGTTAGAGCCGTTTTGCGTTTTGGACCTTCATGTTACTGTAGCGCGCGCAATTCAAACTTTTGAATTTCGACTTCTCTTAACGAAATTATCAGTGCGCCGAAACCTATTCAAAGAACTCAAGGTCGTCTCTCTATGACGGAAGACGAGAGAGTTAGATAAGTTTTGCGTTTTGAACCTTTGGGTTACTGTAGCTCCCGAAATTCAAACTTTTGAGTTTCAACCAATAGAAGAACAAATGATCAGTGAGTCGAGAGCTATCCAACCAACCCAAGATCGTCTCCGTACGACGCACGCTGAGCGAGTTAGAGCGATTTCTGCGTTAAAAACGCGATAATGTCGCTTTTCGTGTTGCGTGTTTGCGTAATTAAGAAAACTTTTAACGCTAAGCGAAAGCGCACGTCGAGACCTTTTAGTTGACCTATCGCGCCGCTCTACGACGTAAGACGAGCGAGTTAGAGCCGTTTTCAGTTTGAACCTTCGGGTTACTGTAGCGCGCGCAAGTCAAACTTTTGAATTTCGAAGTCTCTTAGCAACATTACCAGTGAGTCGAGACCTATCCATAAAGTCCAAGACCGCCTTCCTACGACTTTTCAACGCTGAGATATGAGAGCGTGACGGACGTACGCACGTACGCACGCACGATAAGCTCTCGTAGGGGTTCGCCCGGCTGAGGCCGGGCGAAAAAAGCGCTGATAGCGCAACAAAGCGAACAAGAGAGTAATGGCGAAGTAACGCACCAACGTGAAGTATTCGCCAAAATTCAATCGAATATCATTCACTATTCACTCATATTTCTTTTGAACTCAAGATGAAAGCGCCAACGAGCGCAAAGCGAGATCTTGGAGGAGATCAAATCCTAACCAACAAACAAGTCATGGCGGAACTGGGCGACTGACACCGTGAGTGTCACTTGTCGCCACTGTCCTCCTTCTCCTTCTGCTTCTTCGCTCGCTTCTTCCTCTTCTTCTTGCCGGATTCAGTGGTCTCAGTGGTGTCTTCATCCTCCTCCATATTCTGCAGCTCCTCTCCAGTGTCGTCGTCCACTGGAGTGACCTTGGCTCTCTTCTTCGAAGGGGAAGTGGGATTGGCGCCATCCTCCACTACGTCGTCGTCACTGTCAGAGGATGAACTGCTGCTACTGGAGGAACTTTGGCGCGTCTGGGAAGCCGACTTGGCGCTCTCTGATAGAGGGATTTCAAACGCTCCGTTTCTATGGCGCTCGCGGCCTCGCGCACTTTCTTCATGGCCTCTTTGGGGAGGCCCAGGTAGGCCTTGGAGAAATTTTGGGAGCAACACTTGACCCCGTGGACCTGCAGGAAGTAGAGGATGGCAGACCCTCCTCTGTGATTGATATGAATGCCATCATCGGCGAACACGATGCCGCCGTAGCATTTGAGGAATGAGGAAAAGTCACTTCGATCTTCTGCTTCTCCTCGAGAATCTCCCTGGCCTGGATCAGCTTGGTGTTAAAGTCTTTGATGGCTTTGGCCCTCTTGTGACCCACTGGGAGGGTCAGAGCCAGTAGTCTTCCACTGAAACCACTGCGACCACAGAATTCGGGATCAAGCGAAGACGCGCTCTACGGGCCTGTGGATGTTGGAATGTTGTTCTCGTGATGTCTAGACCATTGTAGACGGCATTTTGATCGTTTCCAACCACAAAACACATCCACAGGCCCGTAGAACGCGTCTCCGCTGGATTCCCAATGTCGATTTTGATCCGGGAATTGTTAGGTCCTACACACAAGGTTAAAGGGGAGCAGGCTGACTATAATCTCTGTATGTCCCACCTCCAAATCTATAGCGCGCCGATCTCCGTGACCGTCTGGTTGGAACAAGCGGTGATTGCAGCGTGCTTGAGAGCGGAAGTGGGGAGGGCCATGGCTTGGGAGTCGCCGATGATCGCTATGGACAGCTCCAGCTTGACGTCGTCGGCCGTGGTGGCAGCCTGCAGTGTATCGATGCCACTGACTCACAGCCAAACGCCCTTAGACTGCTAGCCAAACATGTGTTAACCCACCATCGGGTAGATCAGGGAGGGGCCCCTCTTGGCAGAGGAGGCCGCCGAGACCGAATTTGTTTTCAGATTCTGCTTTTGGACTATTCTTCCTCCTCTGCGGCCCCTCTTCCCTGGGGGACCACTGTAGTTGTTGCTCAAATTCTGGAAAACCGACAGAACCTGTCGCGTGGCCTGGCCAGAGAGACGCAGCGTCAACTTCAGCCGCACAGATCAAATTCAAAAGTTCAAGAATTCAAACTTTGAGAAGACAGAAAGTTTACACAAATAAGCTCCATAGCCTCGCCACTTTTGTGCAGCGGATCAGTTTTCAAAGTTGCAAAAGAAAGAGTGACGCTCGTGTCATTCGCTTCCCGGAAAAGAGCCTCCGACTGATAAGATCTTTCAAACTTGCAACGTGGCAGGACGTATTGCGCTCATTGGTCCGAAGATTGTTTCTGTCATCGGTTACCGTAGTCAACGATTCGAATTCGAAAGTTCGAAAGTCCGTACGTTGTCTTCGATATTGCAAAGCAAACGGCAAATTTCAAAGTACCTGGTACTTCCTGCGCGCGCGCCAGTACTTAAGTGCAGACTTATTGTGAAGTATTCTTCTGTCTTATTTGCCCCCTGGGGGCATTCTGTCTTGTTTGTCCCCCTGTGTATGTAGGTACGTCTAGACACTGTTCAGTATCCCAGGGCCTTACCTGCTGCTGTACTGTACGTACATATGCATACCAAGGATACCTAGCGGCTCGCTTCGTCTCTTCAGCGTCAGTATAGGAGACCATGCTTAAGTGATAATGCGAATAAAGCACAGAAACAGTTTCGCAAGATTAATTATGCAACAGCGGCATAATAGAGATCGCACAGAGCCCAAGAATGTACCTCACTGATAGGAAGGCTGCGAGACAGCGGCAAGATTCAAATGGACTTCCGGTGCGCCAGTATACGCAACCACACTTAAGTGCACGTCGAAACAAAGCATAGACACAATCTTATTCGATTGGATAGAGCACCACTAGCTTAATATAATTCTCTTAGAGTGCTTCAGTGATAGGAACTTTTGAGCGACGGCGGCAAACTTCAAAGGCACTTCCGGCTCGTCACCATAGGCGACCATACTTAAGTGTACACTCCTCTTTGATTATCTTAGGTTATATTTGTCCCCCTGGGGGGAGGGCCGATCCCGCCGGCACTGCAATAGCGGGCCAACCCGTGGCTGGACGGGAGCAAGCCCCCACTTCCTGCCCTGTTCCAAAAATCAGCAATCTCATTGTATCCAATAGGATACGTATCAGAGATTAAGCTGATAAGAACAGATACTACACTTTGATCTTAGCTCGAGAGCCGAGAAGCGATAATCAACAATTATTTCGAGCTCCAGATACACCCAAAAATCCACTCGGAAGCGGCGGGTACCCGACCGGAAATGCAATTTTTACGCGCGTTTCGAAAATCTTCGAAACGCGCCGAAAAATCTATGTCGTGTGGACTAAAGCGGCGTCTGTTAGATGGGAGGGAGCAGGCGTCTCTCCCCCCTTTCGCCTGAACGCAACGGAAACGCGCGTAATTTTGGACGCCGCATAAGAAATTTTGCGCACGCGCCTCAGCGCACTATAACGTGGCTGGTCTAGCAGTGGAGTACTGGTGTTGGGATGAATTTAAGGGTCACAGTGACGCAATATTGATGGGAACCACTAAAATGCAACGTTGAGACCACCTACACTAAGTTTAAGTGCGCACTTAAGCTACTGTTCGAGTCACTTCCGGCCATGAGAAATTTTGAGGCTATCGGCACACTTGAGAATCGTGGCACTTGGTCTTCAATTTGCAAAGGATTTCGTAGGGAGAAGGGATGCAGTTCATCCGCATAATGCAGACTACACCTAAGTATGGTGGCCTATGGTGACGCTGACAGCGATTTCCAAATTTTCATACTTTAACATCAAAATTTGTGATCGCCGAAGCGACACGCTTCTAGTGCTCATTTACCTATTCTACTCAGCTGGATGGAACGTTCGCATAGACGTAACGTTCGTACTTTGCCATCGCATTCGCTTAAGCAATGGTGGCTTACACTGACGTCTAAAAAGTCAGAGTCCATAAAGTTCATACAAGTAACCTATGTAGTAGAGTTGAGTTAATAAGTTCACATGCTACATACTCCTGCAGATGTGTCGCAGAACCAAATGTCGTAGAGAACGTATCTGAGAACACTACAACTAACGCTTTTGTGGGTGATTTTGTCGTCACCGTCCGTGTCCGATCGTCGTGTCAAGTGCAGATTCTCGAGGTGTAAGCATGGCACCATTAGGGATGCCATGCATAAGTGCATACTTCACATTCCGCGGGCGCGGTAAAAGTAGTTCGCCGTTTATTAGCCTGTTAGCTTCTTAGCTGTGGTTGGAAATAAACTGACTATAGCTTTGACGGGCGCTTGGTTGCGAGGTCTTGAGTGCATTCAGAGATTGAATGACCTTACACTCCTAGAGGTGTTGCAACGAGTACTTGTTCCAGGATTACGGTATCTACGTGGGGGTTGGACTACCTGGTCGTCGCGTTCGGTGGCCTTGTCAGTACGCGGGTTGGTAGATTACGGTATCCTGGGTGGTCGTAGGAGTTGGTAGTAGGAAGTACTAAGGACCGGGCTTGGCCGCCAACTTGGCCTCCTACAGAGGACAACTTTGTGAACGTCGCCCCTCTTATCTTCCACCTCTGCAAAAGGAGTTGATACCGTACTGAGTTATACGGTCTCCGCCTGACGCCTATGTATTTACTGGTTACGACAAGCTCTACAATTATAAGCATGAACCCATGAGTAACTGTTCTATCACTCCAACAATCGTAGAACAGCAAAAAGTCACAGCATTATATGCGCAGACTTTTCACAATCACAACTCACCTGCTGAACATCGCGCCCTTCTAATTGGAGGCGTCTTCCGTTCTTGGCGTCTGCTTACCTCCTCTCACTGAGACTTGGAATTTCGTCGACTTATCACGACAGTGGTGGCTTGAGGAGAGCAGGGTGACCAATAGAAACTCATTTTAGTTTCAGTTTCAGTTTCAGTTAAAATTATGGTGCTGGCTTAGTTTC
>JASAMZ010010892.1:30000-32080 GCA_030248115.1 Linhomoeus sp. GSCO2_2
CTTGGCGAATTAATCATGTTCTGATAGCAGAGTGATCAGCAGGTATTGTATTTATTTCTACTACAAGTTTCTTCTGGCGTCAAAATCTGTCGGTGTACGCAAGCGAACCGAGCTCTTGTACGAACTGTGTCGCTCAGTTAGACTCTTCAAAATACAGAAACGCAAAAGAACGCACCGAAAAGCGACGAAAACGAAGAGTGAGACGGCCAGCAAAACTATCGAAGTGCCAGCGAGAAATCTCAGCGTGGCATTGCTTGCAACGGTCCACCAATCGACGCACTGAACTGACTACAGTAATTTGAATTTAAAAATTGTGCCATTGCAGTAAACTGGGCGCGGCGTCACCACTGTGAATACCTACGTGTTCTAACACTTGCAGTGATTTGTTCTTTAATCTATGTTTTGCGACTTTTATTATCTGTTGTTGTTCCCATTCCTTTACTGTCTTCTATTGACGCCAAATTTCTGCTCTATACCTAGCTGTTTTGGAATTCCATATAAAACATACGCTGTCGCAGACTCCCAAGTCAAAGTAGTTTCCGCCGCGATACTTCCAGAAAAGGTCGACGCATCCACTGTGGTCTACGGCAGACCAAGAGCCGTTCTCAGAGCATGTTCTACTCAACTGCATTCGTTCCTCCGCTGTAAATAAACGCTATTGAGATGCCTGTTGAGACAAGTTGCCTAATATTGGAGTGGCCCAGGGGTGACCATAGAAACTGATTTAGTTTCAGTTTCAGTTTCAGTATCAGTTTTAATTTTAGTTTCAGTTTCAGTTTCAGATACCGAAACTGAGTTTCAGTATGTAAGTATGCTGCTCGCGGTTGTAAAACGTACTTGGAATCTTGCATGGATGCGTTGCTACGTTGCTGATTACCATAAATAAGGTGCATTCCCAAGTTTTTCGTCATTGTTGATCAAGCGAGGTGCCAAATCAACCTAAGATTAGCCAAACATACGTCTCAAACACTGAAACTAAAACTGAAACTAGTTTCAGTAGTGGGTACTGAAACTAGTTTCAGTATTGCACTAATACTGATTCCTTTTGTGGAGTTTCAGTTTCAGTTTGAATATGTTTGACCATTTTAGTTTCAGTTTCAGTTTCAGTTTAAATATGTTTGACCATTTTAGTTTCAGTTTCAGTTTCAGTTTCAGTATATTTATAGGAACTGAAACTGAAACTAGTTTCAGTTTCTATGGTCACCCCTGGAGTGGCCAATTGAGTACGATTCAGTTCACGAAATATAGCACTAAATAATACCCAACGCAGTCTCACAGACCGACATACCGTAAATCCTCCAATAAGCGCCCCCCTCGAATAACCGCCCCCCCTCCAATAAGCGCCCCCCCTAGAGGGAGGTTGAAAAAATAAGCGCCCCCCCCTCCAATAAGCGCCCACCTTTTGTTAGTACCAGCAGCACAAGCACTACCATACGTGCTCTGTGACCATTCCTAGCTCAAGTTTTGGCTACATATGACAGCACTACTTCTAATTGCAGGTATTCTGGTCAAAAGCTATACAGTTTCAGTTTGAAATCTATGCAGACGTGCGCAAAAATGTGTCAACAACGGAGAATTTTGGTGAAATTTTGGCGCTCGTGAGGGGTCTAGTTAATACGCCCCCCCCCCCCTCGAATAAGCGCCCCCCCCCCTCCAATAAGCGCCCCCCCCCCCCTTGAGGTAGGTTGAAAAAATAAGCGCCCTGGGCGCTTATTGGAGGATTTACGGTACATACTGTTGAACAGTTACCACTTGCCCGGAATGGAATGACCGTCGCAGTACTGATAGGCGCATTCCTGCACCGCCCTCTGTCCATGGTCGGTGGTTGGCCAACAAGCGTGGTCGGAAGCGTCGAACTCCGGACCGCACTGACTGCCCTACACGATTTTGTGGTCTGTTTCGTCGGCAGCTATCCTGCACAGTGCACACACAGCAATAGTCTTTCAATTTCAGATTCCCAAGGGGTGCCGTGCAATGGTGGTGCCCAAGAGCTCACTTCGCACAATTGCGCGATTCGCTACACAAAATTGATATTGGGGACAATTATTTGCAGCTTTTAATTTGGAACTACAGCTTTTCA
>JASAMZ010010893.1:0-12927 GCA_030248115.1 Linhomoeus sp. GSCO2_2
CCGCTTCTGCACATGCAGCCTCAATTCGTAGAAGGACACTCGCAAGCGCAGTCTATCACCGTCGACGTGAGGCTAAAATTCGCTAAACCCCCGCCAGCCACGAAAACATGGCAACTCGCCAAAGTGCCCGCTAACCTCAGCACAACTTCAAACCCCTGGAGTTCCAACTGTTAGGGGTGATCAGCCGTCTCAGCTTTCCTCGCTCCGGATCTTTTCGGCCAGGGTGATCTGAGCAGGTCCACCGCCCGGCTAGTGGCCACCCGGTCGAAGCTGTGGTTGACGACCTCAGGTCACGCCACGATTATTGGGACCAGCGTCGCTCTCACGGATCAGCGACCAACTGGCCCCGACGGCAACGGCAAAATAAAAGACTATGTACACAAGTGACAAAACTGTCCTCGAGATCGTAGCCGGTTGTGACCGCTCTGTGTTCGTGAAGAAGGCGATTCGGCGGAATTGTCGGTCCGGCGCCGCCTAGGAGTAGGCGGCGCTTCGACTTCGCACACGACCCCAGCTTCCACAGGCGCCACTTCTTCACACGAATGCGTATGCGAACGAAACAAAAGCGTTACACACGATACGGTTCTACCACTTTACGGCGAAACGGGAATCAAAGTATTTCAAAGGCAATCAAACTTTCGGAAACTCTCAAACTCAATACAATGCTCTTTGGAGAGTCTTCGTCGGACTTCGAAATCGGCCGACGAACTTGTCTTCTACACGCAGCACGGAACGGCGAAACGGACGGGCGAAAAGCGGACACAAGAGAACGTTCTGCGAGGTACAGCAGGAGAGGTAGACGGGGCAAACACGCACAAACGAGCGGAAGCACCTGGAAAATAAAAGAAGCGAGATTACACGCATGTACATCGAGCGACCGTTGATCAAAAGGCATGTAAAAGCAAGAGGAAAGGGAAGACGAATGGGCGATGAGCAGGAGTAAGCATGGACAGCAGAAATAATAGGTCCAACAGGGTTGAGCGCGTCAGCGCTCAACCCAATTTGTTCGGCCGGGTATTGTGCTAAAATTTTAGCCAAATCGGTTGAGCGGTTCCCGAGATATTAACCAAAAACTGTCGAAAAATTCAGCAATCCATCACATCGCAAGGTTTTCGGCCTCGTTCTCGCGAATGGTAGTAGGTAGGAGAGCGGTTGATGGCTCGTTAGAACCGCCTACTAATCGGATTTTTTATGTTAAAAAATCAACGGGATCAGTTAAGTGTTGCGGCTGTGGGGCCCGATCAAAAAAATGGTCAAAATTTTGGCCCACTCAAGACGGCTGAGCTCTACTGGTGCATGCTGGGGCGCCAATCGAAGTGCTCCCCCAAAGTACACTATGGGGTGATCAAAAGTGTAAAACATTCCATCTTTCTATGACGCTTGAGTAAAAAGATACAAGGTGGCAAATGTCCAGTCGGGTATGGATCCGGGGCTCAGCTCAAGACGGCCGAGCTCAACTGATGCATGCTGGGGCGCCAATCGAAGTGCTCCCCCAAAGTACACTATGGAGTGATCAAAAGTGTAGAACATTCCATCTTTCTATGACGCTTGAGTAAAAAGTTACAAGGTGGCAAAAGTCCGGTCAGGTACGGATCCTGGGCTCGGCTCAAGACGGCCGAGCTCTACTGGTGCATGCTGGGGCGCCAATCGAAGTGCTCCCTCAAAGTACACTATGGAGTGATCAAAAGTGTAAAACATTCCATCTTTCTATGACGTTTGAGTAAAAAGATACAAGGTGGCAAAAGTCCGGTCGGGTATGGATCCGGGGCTCAGCTCAAGATGGCCGAGCTCAACTGGTGCATGCTGGGGCGCCAATCGAAGTGATCCGGTCTTGACCACCATAGGGTGAATAAATGTGTAAAACATGTCATCTTTCTAGGTTGTATGGTTCTTGAGATATGGATGCACAAAGGTTGGAACCAGTACAGTATGACAGTATGACGAAATCGTAAATTCGTATAGTCGATGTTAAAATGAATGGTAGAGTGGTGATATGTATTGGAGGTGTTGTGGGTGGACTCTAGAAGGGTGGTGGGTGGCAGAATGACATTATGACGAAATCGTAAATTCGTATAGTCGATGTTAAAATGAATGGTAGAGTGGTGATATGTATTGGAGGTGTTGTGGGTGGACTCTAGAAGGGTGGTGGGTGACAGAATGACATTATGACGAAATCGTAAATTCGTATAGTCGTATAACTGTCTGTGCATCCAACCTCCCGAGGCCAGACCTGCCTGTGCATCCAACCTTCTGTGGCCAGACCTGTCTGTCCATCCAACCTCCTGTGGGGTTTTCGAGGACACAGAACACGAATCCAGTGTTTGTTTCAGGATTCGAGTTGCCCTTTGCTCATGACCTCAATGGTACCCACTCCTGCAAACCTGTCCGTGAGGAGGAACCCCTCCCCCTCCCCTACCCCTCCCCCCAACCCCCCCCCCCCCCCTCCCGCTGAAGGTGTCCACTTTGTGGACATGGACAGGGAGTGTATTCTAGGAAAGTTCCCCCCCTAGTGGGGGGTAAGGACAGGTGAATTTGTTCGGGCTGAAGTTGAACAGGCGGTGTATCTCAGATGACTTCTCAGCCTCTGAGCTACATGAACAAATTCAGCGTGCTCTGTTTGCGGGTGCCAAACTCTCTTCAGACTGAGCAGTGCAGCTCGGAATTAGCACTAAGTCCTAAGTTCTTCGATTCGATACATCGTGTTGGTATGTGATGGCGTGGCACTGTCTCTATGCGCGTGGGCTAGTGGGTGCACGGACGCACGGCGCCTGTTGATGTAGGAATGTGGGTGGGTGAGGGGGGGGGGGGGGTCATTGCACTTGCGCATGTTGTGCTGCGCTTACTGCATACGTTACGTTGTTTGAGTGCTGCAGTGGTAGACACCTACCTATTCGCGTTTCGTCAGTGGTGACGGGTGAGTGAGGCGCGTACCCACCTGCGCGTTGCGCCTATGTGAGAACCGTCGTGCGTGTGAGCAGAGCACGCTGAATTTGCTCATGTAGCTCAGAGGCTGAGAAGTCATCTGAGATACACCGCCTGTTCAACTTCAGCCCGAACAAATTCACCTGTCCTTACCCCCCACTAGGGGGGGGGGGGGGGGGGGGGGGAACTTTCCTAGAATCCTAATGTATCCTCAACTCACTTCTCCACCTCGGAGACGTATTTGGTGGGGAACATGTGCTCGGTGAGCAGGTCATCTGACGGACTACCATCAAACAGCAGTCCTTCGTTGCATAGCTTGACCAGCACTTGACGAACCGTCTCTCCAAGATACATGCCGCTGATCATCTTCTCGAAACTGGAAATTCGTTGGATTTTTGAATTCGCGCCAAAAGCTACAGTAGTCTACAAGGTGGCGCACAGTTGCCTCCCGGGATTGACGGAGAGCTGGTCCACCGCCACGTCGAATTCCGTGCGGATGAAGTCTAGACAGCCGTCGTTGCCGAAGGCACCCCATTCAGTGTTGATGATCACCTGTGTGTGGGTGATAATTGTGCTCGAATTGGGAATTTTAGACACATACGTTGACAAATGATTGCGGAACACTGTACGTATCTTTGAAGTCTAGAGTAGGTTCGCACCCGCAACCTTACAGTACAGCAGCAGTGCACGAAATGTTAGTTTTGGAGATTTGTCACCTCGTCCGGTCCATGGTCTTCCTCCGGCTTTAGCTCGTCTCTGAGCTTCTCGCATTTGTTGATCTTCTCCATGTAGCAGGCGTTGCTACCCGTGCCTGTAACGTTTCAAGTTGTATAGAGGGTAGTAAACCCTAGAGTGCTGCAGGAACTACACTATTTCACCCACCAACAATGACTCCAATCTCGCAAGAGTTCTCTTTGAAAGCGCAGGCCATCAGTGTTCCAGTGGTGTCGTTCAGAAGGGCCACTACGTCGATGCCGACGTCCTGAAGGAGGGAGCACACAGTGTATCTCAAAGTAGCAAGGGGCAACGCTTTGTTTGTGGGGGGGGGGGGGGGGGTTGCTGGTGTCACCCCCAAGGTTAGTCGTTGTGCCGCATGGTAAGCGTAGTGGTGCGTAGTATTAGGTAATTGTAGCCTGGTGGTTGTACAGAACATTGCATTGTAGCGCGTGGCAGCGCTCACTGTAGCGCGTGGTAACTCACTGCAGCGCTTGGTACATGTAGCTCATGCGTGCGCGTGGCAACATTCCGTGCTCACGTTTCTGCTCGAAACAGCCGTGTGCAGCAGCTGCACGATGTCCTGTCCCTCCACTCCAGTGGCCGTAAATCCCTTCGTCCAGTTGATAAGTCTGGCACTGATGAGACCGTCCTGCTCGCAGGGGAAAGAGAAGGTGAAGCCCAACGGAAGCTTCTCTCCAGTGTCAAGTCCGTGGTCGATCATGAACTTGGCCAGGCACTCGGCGATATGGTCGAAGAGCTTCAAATGTGGAAAATTTTCTCAAAATGTTAAGAAAATGTGAAAATTTACAAAATTACCTGCTGTCCAGTCCCCGTCATGAGGTGGTGAGGCACTCGGAATATCCTGCCCTGCATCTCTGACTCGCCGTCCCCAGTGAGACGAATGAGCAGCACTCTGAAGTTCGTCCCTCCCAGATCCAAGGCTAGAAAGTCCCCTGTTTCGGTCCCGTTTGGAACTGAGCGAACGTAGGAGGGAAGCATCTTGACGACGGCGTTGTGCCCTGAATTGGTGTGAATTGAAAATATGGAGTTACATATTTCAGTGCATGTTAGAAGTACATACATGCAGGTGCAGCTCACTGTCACCAGTTTCGTTCGACACTTGTACTGTACTAGCTTCAGTTTGAACCTGTTGATTAGATTAGTGCAGTGCAGCGCTCATTGTGTATGACGCTCACAGTCGTTGCTAAGGCCGTGCTCCATATTCTGCAGCAGGAGTCGCATGACTTCCTTTAGCTGGCTGTCACTGATGTTGAGGGGCTCGCAGATCTCTTGAATCTGAAGAGAACCACTGAATGGCAATAGGAACATCAAAACTAACATCAAAGTTAAAGAAAATGAGTTTTCTCAAGAATGTTATAAATTTCTGTGGATATTAGTGTTGACACCTTCTGTTGATGCGAAGCGTCAAACTTGGCCCTCCTGGACACGTCTTGGAGATAGACGCGCGTGTCGAACAGAGTGTGCACCATGGTTTTGCCCTCTTACTTATACACGTCTTCAAAACAACCGAAATTATTGACGTGTAGAGCACACAGGGGCAAGTGTTCTGCAACAAATGTTCTACAGAGTGTCTGGGTCGTCAGGTCTGTGTGAATAGCGCACATCTACAACGTATACCCACACAGGCAAGACAGAGCAAACATGGAAGAGGAGGGTGCGCTGTGCATAGGTGAGACAGCAAAGGCCACAGACAGACAGATTATTAACCCATTGCAGACCGCCCGCGGAGCGCGGCTCGCGTCGAAAACTAGTCATGGCTTGCGCACGCAGCGAGCGTCACTCAGAGTTAAAATGTCATTCCGCTATATTCTGGGGCTCTGCACATGTGTTAGGGCTGTAAAACGTTGCAGTCAGGACCCAGAACCCTTCGATGTTCGCTGCATGGCTGATAACGAATCTGGTTAGCTGTTCGAGTTTCCAGCAGGAGAGCTACATCTACATAAGGCATGGTTGCTGTGTTGAACAATAATGGACGCCGACTTTGATTGATGCGCTAGATAATTGGCAGGACATGAGCTTGATTTGATTTAGAAGATGCTAGAGACTTGAATTAGATGATTCAGAGGCAGAAGTGATAATTTCATGAATGAATTGATGAGGCCAGATGAGGTTTCCTAATACCTATATTGTTCCTCTTTTGCAATAAAACAAATGGCTGGCAACCCACTACCTTGTCTTGCTGTGTCTGAACCGTATCTTGACGTACGTAACATGACTTTAACTGACTTGTCAACCATTAATGAGGCTGAGCTATGTAAACCGTGGAAATTTTTTAGGAAATTGTTATTATCTTTGATATTTCGAAAGTGTCGCCGACCAAGAAGTAGTGCTCGTCGTCCTGGCTGCCTTTACTAGCCATCTTGTGCATCTTCTGCATCTTGGTCGGCTTGTCCAACAGAACGTCCTTCTCGTGAATAACGTGGTCGTGATCGTCGACTTCCGCCATTTTGGGCGCGCGATTTGAAATTTCAAATTTCGTTCTCAAGATTTGTACACGTGTTTACACCCCTCCAATGGCCAGAGGAACAGTGAAAAGCGTTCTTCCTTCCTTGGGGAGGCAATTTTAGCTAGTGGGCAGTTAAAGAAGGCTGGCAGGTCGGGTTTCCCCTTTGCTCTAGCGGCTGTCTGGATGTGGAGTGGCTTTGAGCGCAAAACTGCGCGAAGCGCGTCTTTCTCTAGCGCCAAAGGCCCTTAATCACCCGGTGGGACCGCGTGGTCCCAAAACTCGAGAGGGGGCGGCGGGTACAGTAGAGGCGACGAAATATAGCCCAGACGGGAAGCTAGGGTGTTGGCGGCTGGAAGTGCTATAGGCTTCAAGTGGTTTGACCTCCAGCTTGCATTTGTGAGTTCCGCTGTACCGAGGGAACACAAACAACCGACTGCGAAGGGCAGCCGAACTTCTCTGAAACGCTACGTCGATGGAAGACGGCTGTTCGAGGAAGCACTGTCTGTCATATGGTTGGGCTTTGGCATGACGTCATTGTTCGCAGCGCAAATCAGACTGGATATTTGAGAGGGCCGTCTGGCTTCGGCGAAGACTTCGCGCGTAGAAAGGGGTCTAGTAAATCGCCCTTCGTAAAACCTCAAGGTTGCTGCTAGAGGAAATTGAGTGCGAAACTGTGCAACCTAGCCCTGTGCCTTCCTAACCTGCACAACAAGTGAGAGAAACTCTTCCCTTAACCCTGGAAGCGTGACTGATCATCGAAGGTGAGCACTGAGCAGCGAAAAATCAGCCTCTGCTTAGGAAATCCTCCATTAGTCGACCTTTGAATTCTCTGCCTATAGCTTACCCATGATAAGCTCTGAGATGAACTCAAGCCAGAGGTGATGCAATACCAATGTACTGGAAATAGTGGCAGAGGTTTGCAATTGAGTGCAATTTAGTGTGCCACTGGAGAAACACCTACTCTGGTCATGTTCCAGATCAATCTTAGAAGTCTGGCAATAATATGATGTAAGTGACAAAATCTTTGCTCACCCTGCGAAATCGCTCCTCGTCCTCGTGAAGCCACTCCAGAGTGACGGCCTCCTTGTGAACTGGCCCGATGAAGTGATTCTCTCGCTTGTTGGCGTCTGTGGCTGCCATAATTCAGTACTTCTGCTAAAGTCTGGTTTTCTGTGGGAAAATTGGGCGATTTCTCTCTGTCGCTTGGCTTGGCAGTGGGGAAGAGGAATGGGCCACGTGGTCTGACTCTGCCAGGCAAGGGGTTGGCAGGCTTCCCTCCCCTCTACTAGGCAATAGAGAATGCACCGCGTTTTTGAAGGGGATGCTACAGTAAGCTACTCGATTAGTGGATGGTGTGATGTCTTCCGAGGATGCGTTTGCGGAGTATTGAATCATCAACTCAGTAGGCGAATCAACCGCAAATCATGCAACAAATTGGATTGACAACTGAGAATTGTATAAGTGCTCCTCAGACTTATTGTCTTACATGTGTGTAACATGGGATGTGCCCATTGGAGAATCCTTACTGTACCATAAGGGGAAAGCAAAGCTACGTACGTACATAGTAGTGGCGGCCGCCAAAGGTGCCTAGCAGCTACTAGAAAGCTGGCGGCGCCAGCTGAGAGCTCTCCTATTGATGGGAGCAATGGAGCAAAAGCTTCGGATAGGATCCCGTTCGCTCTGTGTGGAGATGTGTGTGTTTCGCGCGAACGAAAAGCGAGCTACACGTACATACGTACGTACTCACGGAAAAGGTGCCTACCCTATGCTACATGCACACAGGGGAGAGCTCTGCTACGCAAGCTGCCGGTGTGCGAATCTTTTTTCATTTCTTTTCACGAGCGATCACGACAGCGGGGGAATGCCAATCAGACAGGCGGACAGCCTGCCAGACCGCTCCGTTCCGTCTGGCGCGTGTAATGTTCGAAATGTCCACACAGCTTCTCTGGAGAGCTGATCTTCCTTCGTGACAGTATTTCGTGAACACTATGTTGGAGTGAATTGTGAAGCGAACTTCTGGCCGATAATCCTAGGTACCCACGTACCTTACCGAGCTGTAAAATCCTAGCTTCGATCTTCTAAGCAGTTGTTATGTATCCTGCATGAACAGTTTTCTAAGTCAAACTTCGTCCTCCTACAGTATATATATTCACGTTGTGTTTCGCGTATCCTTCACTTTCCACCCAAATATCACACAAATCCGCATGTCGCACCGCAGTAACACCACACGCCCAATCTCCCATATCACCCCCGTCTATCACTTGACGCAGCACTTGAGTGGCATGCAGGCGCAATCTTTGACGCAACCGCAGAGCTTGCAGGCGCAGCAGCATGCTTGGCAGATGGCCATCCCGCCGCAGCAGAAGCAGAACACGCAGCAGACCAACAGGAGAAGCACTAGGGCAGTACCGCCCGCAGAGGTGTAGATGACCCAGTCGTCACTGGAAAAGGGGACAGTGTCGTGAGAGTATTCGACTTACAAGTGACATTATGTAGGGCCAGGCATTAGAGTCGGCCATCAGTGCCAATGAAACTGTTTGCCTATACTTGCCTGACGTCACGATGAATGAGCACACTATAATTCTTCCAACTTACGTGAACTCGGTCATCGCCATGGTTCGAAAATTTCGTTAAACCTCGCCCAGCGCGGCATTTAACACAACAGCGACTGACTGAGCCAGTTGCTACACCAAACCAAGCAAGCTTGAAGTGTGTCTTGCCGCGACAATAGTTCGAGGCATGGCAACGGCACGACGCAACCATTGTTGACCCTTTCGATCGTTTGTCAAAGAGGGCGAATGTGTGCGTACACACTTACGTTTGCCTCTCGAAGTACGGTAGCTTCCGAATTCAAACTGGGCATTCCGCTTCTTTCTTCGTCCTCCTCCCACGCCCCAGCGCCCAAACTGAGGTGGGGATTATTTCACAAACGATGTACAAAGTGTCAGGTGTCAAAACAGTTGAAATTACGCAAATGTCAGAGTGACAGCTTACACTGGGTATTATTGTTCAGTCTTTGACAGATTTGAGAAAGCATCAGTTTTGTGAAACACTCCCCTGATCGCAATCGAGGCAATCACAGCATATCTTGTCGAATTCCCCAGGCGTACAGTAGTCCAAACAGTCCTCCGGTATCTTCGTTGAGTCGGACGAGCACGTGTGGATCCAGGAAAGTGCCAGGACGAGCCATTGTGCTTTCAAATGATCACCCGTCGACATTCTGCTCAGCGAACGACATAACGAACGGTATCCACCCCGACGAAGCGAAAGAACGCGCGCCTGTGAACGCTGATCAAAATTTAATTCGAATCCACCAACCGAAGCGAGTCGCTTGCGTTTCCGCGGGCTGGTACGTCGTTCAAGGAGCGAGCTAGAGCTCGTTAAACGCGGCTGATTTGTGCAAGGCTTAGCATTCTCTCCCCTCTCCTCTCGTGAACCATTAACTCTATGCATCACACACACAAGAGGGTTTCTTCCGTCAAGCTCCAGTTTGTTTTACTCTGGACTTCACTAGTATAGGCATGCACAAGGACAAATTCCTCGCTATTTGCGCGCATCACCGCCCGCCCACCCCACACACACAACTCATCTCCACGGTTTACGGTAGAATTCCCGGCTGTTCAACTCTATTCCTCGTCGGCGGAGCTCTTCTTCTTCTATCTTTGCACGGCCATTCTGGGCAGGCCGCACTGCGGCTCGACCCAAACCACGTCGAATTGGCAACGCTGCAAAACACCACGAAAACTATGCCATAACAGTCACCCTCTACGACTCACGATTACTGTACGTTCGGAATTTGAAATTTGGCTGTGATCCATCACTGAATTGCGGCCGGGTTTTCTTTCGCCCTCCACCTCGCCCCCCCCCCCCCCACGAAGTGCTTGCCTACGAGCAGACTTCCCGTCCTGGACATAATCAGGACTGGCGGCACTAAGACGGCCTTCCCTCTTGCCCCATCGCGGCGTCTGTTCACAGTCGATACAGTCGCAGCAGGCTTTGGAATGCCCGTTAGCACACTCCTTCTCGCAACCCTTTATTGGTTTTCTGTTTCCTGCGACACCGTATTCACAGCAAGATAGCAGAAGGAAAACGGCACCGAAAGCTGCCATGGGTGTCACCATTATGTAGGTAGATATGCGGCTTTCACGAATATCACTGCTTTATTTTTTGGAAGCTCTACGTTCTGGATTTCGCGAGATGTGCTTTGCTATTTTCTCAGACCAGCCAGTAGTTTTAATGCGCTTGAAACCCCGTTCTGATTAGAACTAGCATCTGTTTGTAAGCTGTTGCACGCTTGCACTCATGCACAGAACTCGCACGCTTGACGTAATCGTATGCGTCGCGACTCGCGATTTGAAGAGGATTGCCATATTTCGCATACATTGCTTAGGCAAGCGACCTCGTCATTGGAAATACGCTTTAGTGGTTTGTTTCAACTGTTCACAGAGCAATTGATCATCACACCTATTAGAGAAAGCAGGTTCGCGGCTCTTCACATCAGCACGTAACCATTCAAGGCTTGGTATCTATTGCGCGGGCGATAGTGGCGATAGTTCGCCATCCGCTCTTCTATTTCTCGTCGTTGAAGCTCATCTTCCACGGCCAATTGCAAGCGATCCAGCGCTGGCAGAGAGGCGCGTCGATTCATGCCGCCAAGTGGGAATCGCAGAACTGCAACAGAAGAAATTGATGTCAGTAAGAGGCGTGAGGGTTATAGGCTCGTCTAAGGGGTGGATCGGGCTAACCAAGCTTAAGCCTAAGCCCTATCAGAAGCCTAAGCCTGGGCTTTATCCTATAATTCAAACGTGCTTTGTAAATTGCTCTGTTTGCATTATAACAATGCGGGGACGATCTTCCAGATGCCAAAGGGTGGCGGGAGCCGGGACGGGGGGGGGGGGGAGGTTTACAACTGCACCGCCCCCCCCCCCCCCAATTACACGTACTGTGCAACCTCTTGAAAATGCGGCAGACGAAACACGTTCGGAAACGAGCAACATCGTCGTTAAGCGTCGCCACTTATTCCCCAAAAGCATTGCCAAAACCCACCATCCTGTTCATCATCGTGGGGATTCGCAACGGAAAACCGGACGCCCCTCTTGCCCCATCGCGGACTCTGGTCACAGCCGATGCAGTCGCAGCAGGCTTTGGAATAGCCGCCCGCGCATTGCTTCTCGCAGCCTCTGACGCTTTTGGCGTTGGAATGACCACATAGCAGCAAGAAAAGACAAAAGCCAGCGAAAGTGGCCACGCGTGGCGACATGGCGTGGTGCGTGTCTGTAACACGCGCTACATATAGATAGTGGCTCTCAGCATGGGAAATCATGTCCTAAGGCGCGCGCATAACAATTAGTGAAACAGAACGAGTAGCGTTGAATTGAAGGCAGGTGAATTGAAAAGGACGATGTGAAGAGAATATCAACGTATAGATTGTAGGTACCTTGGCAATTAGCGCACTATTCTACTCTTCTGTTTACTAAGGGGCTTCAATCGTAGGTATCTGTGTAGTAGTAGTAGTAGTACCGCCTGCTTAGAGGACAGACGTTGCCTGTGGATGCAGGTAGGCACGCATCCCACCATCACATTCCATGATAGCTTCGTGACTGATGAAGTGGGGAAGTTGCCTAGTTTGGTTGGTTACCGATTAGCGGACTTGTCAGTCAGAGACAGCCGCACATATGTAGGTAGCTTAATGTGCTACAGAGAAGGGAAGGCGCAAGCATGCACACATGCAATTCATATTGAAGTTCTCAGTCGGTTGCATCAGAACCCACTGCAATAGCCTTTTGAGGACATCAGCATTTAGACGAGCTGTTACTATTGCTATAGTTTGTATGCAACTCTAAGGGTGAACACACCTTTCTTGACTGCCAAAGCTTGCGTCTTGTAAAGAGTTCAACTGAACCTGTGTGCTTTTTACCTGTATAAAAGCGCAAACAGGCTGTGGTGTTCCAATTCCCCCTATGACCTCATTAGTATGTCTGCTAAGAGTCACAGATACAAGAAGCCTGCCTACAGAAACACCCCCACCCCTCAGCGTTTGAGTAATGGATAACCTTTTGCTTGTGGGAAGAGACTAATAGCTTCCGTGGAAATGAAACCGATTGCTCGTCATCAGCCCTTTCCGTCCTCTTTTGTGCCATGATGTGATTCATTTGTGACAGATCCACTAACACAATACGAGTAGTGTTTGCGCTTTCACTGTTGGAGCAAGTTGCAATGCAACATTTATCTAAATAATCAACATCGTACAGGGGGAAATGGCGGGCCACATATAAAACGGGACATATCACATATAAATCGGTACTCCCACATTTTTTCGCTCGGCCTCAGCCGAGCGAACCCTATCAAGAGCTCGGCGTGCGTACGTGCGTACGTGCGTACGTGCGTACGTACGTGCGTCACGCTAGCTTCAGGCTTAATAACTCGCTCGTCTGACGTCGTAGAAAGGAGTTTGAGACATCGTCGAGTAGCCTGCGGACTCCTCTAGCCACCTGAGTGGTCGAAACCAAAATAAGTTTTCAAAATCGCGGGCTACAGTATCCCAAAGTGGGGTCCATTTTAAGACAAAAGTTGACCGAAGCTAGTCAAATCGCATATCAAAGTGAAGCGCTCGAGCTCCTGAGCACGAATCCGACAACAAAAAGTTTCAAAAGTTTAAACAGAGAGCTACAGTAACCAAAACGCGTCGAAAACTGGACACGACACGCTTGCTTCGGGCTTAATAACTCGCTTGTCTGACGTCGCTGGGTTGAGTTCGACACATCGACGGGTAGCCCTAGGACTACTCTCGCCATCTGAGTGTTCAAAACTGAAATAAGTTT